>JAVSBS010002292.1:0-34434 GCA_033124195.1 Coracias cyanogaster
TCCCTGATGATTCATGGGAGTCGTAGTTTAAGCTGACTTAAAAAGACATTTTTAAAATGGTGGGTCCGTTTGCCACACATGTCATACATATCTTATCAGTCTATAGTATATACGCAGGTATTTAATTGTTAGAAATTTCCAGGAAATGTTTTCTCAACCTCCATGAGTCAGTTGCTGGCTCAACATTTGATGTAACACTGAATGGCCTCATTAGCCACGTGGGAGAGTAGGAGAGACCAGAAGTGCCCTCTTTGTCCCAGAAGATGTTAGCTCTCCTCTTCCTGTTCTCCAGGCTTAGTTCCTTGGTCCTTGGGAGACCTTGCACCTGAAGGTAAAGACTGTGACCCTGAATGATTATGCAGCTGAAAAGCTATGAGCACATATTACCTTAAAGGGGGCTGCATACATCCGTTAGTCCTTCCCATGGAGTCAATACAAGGCCAACATCTAAAATGTCCATCACTGGCAGCATTCCACTAGCTAGGGCGTAGCCAGCATATCTCTGGCAGTGGTGACTGATGAATTCTGTCAAAAATTCATCATTCTTTCAAAAAGAAGCATGGAAACATGAAGTTTGATGGTGAAATCCTAAACATGTGGAAGTCAATAGTCAGAATCCAACTGACTTCAGAGGTAAAACATACCCCATATCACTGTATTTTAAATGTACATACATAGGTATGCATATGTGTACGCATACACATGCATATTCATTATGTACCTGAATCAATATTTTGCATTTACTAAAAATGCCTCATAATTAAAGTGTTTGCATAATTAAAGTTCTTGCAGAAATATTTTCCATCTTGCTGTAGTAAATAAAAAAATGTGAAAAAGACTAAGAGTTAGATAATTTTTTAATGATAAAAGCACATTTGATGCTTTGTAGAATACATTTAGGGTATTTTTTAAAGCTTGATGTATTGAAAATGTGTAAAATTTAATCAAACTGTGTTCCTACTTCAGGCATTACTATATGTTAATGTCTTTCACTCTTTATTTTAATACCCATGCCTAATTAATAGATCCATTAAAAATCCATGATATTTATTGAATGGAAAAATTCCAATGTAAATAACTTTTTTCATTATTATTATCTTTACAGACATAATATGGATAATAAAGTTAGACATATAAATTAATAAAACTATAAAATTAACTAAGCCTATTCTATACACATAAAAATAGGGGAAGGGTATTTAAGAAAATCACTAACATAACTGATGAGAAAGGCATCTGCCCTAAAGGCTGATTTAATTTTACTTTTGTAATATTCATTTAAGATTTTACCCCCTCAAGTCCAGTCATTGGTCTGGGCACAGCACTGGAGACCTGACATGCTTTGATTATAATCCCAAATCTAACTGGGTAGCCTTGGACAAATAATTCACAAGCTTGTTTTTCTTCCATTGTCAGCAGTGTGTAGGGGAAGTAGATTCTTTGCCTGTTTAGCTGTTTCTTGACTAGTAAAATGGAAATGGTCATCCTTATCTGCTATGCTATAGGGATTGAATAGCTAATATTTGTAAAGTACTGCTTGTGAAGATTAAAAGCAGACAGCTATGTGTTATTTATTTGGTATTGTAGTTATATAAATGGCTTCATTTATAAAAATGGAATGATAAAATATTCCTAGATATTTTTAAAAATGAGACCTCATATCCCGGAATCATATTATGGTAAGTGTTCAAAGCAGATAGATTTGAAAACTGCAAGGTAGTATATGCACCAATGAATATGCTATATATGATGCACTGTAATCAGTCTTTTGCCTTATCACATTTCCTGTTATATCCATTTAATTTTTTTTTTAAAGCAGAAAGCACAAGAGACTTCATAACTGAAAGAAATACCAGTGACTAGTAATTATGAATAAAATTACTAAATGTTTTTTCACTGTTATAGAACAAGATGTGAGATTATCACTAAATTTTATGGTTTTGGAAGAATAGCTTCTGATAAGTAACACATCCACTATGCTGTCAAACAAAAGGAACAGACCCCAGTTTTCAGAAGAATTTGTTTCCTCTTGTAGCTGGAACATCTATAAACAATACTGTTTCAGTTTCTTACTGGAGCTCACCAGTTAGACACTGTTAACTCTGCAACTAATGTACATAAGCAGTAAATCACCTACATCAATTCAGATGATCTTCCCAAACTATTTTAAGTTTAGATATCTGGTATTACACAGTATAGGATAAAAGCCTTCATATCTTTGGTTATCTGTGGGGATTTTAACAGCAGAGGAGTGGAACAGACAGCTGGACTGTAATTGATTAAACCACAGGAAAGGGCTGGTAATTGATCACATTTTAAAAGTGCTACAACTACAAGCAATTTCAGACTGTAAAGGACATGCAAAGAAGGAGAGAAAACTTTTTTCCGCAGAAACTGTACTTAATGAGAAATTCTCCACTAAGCACAATGAAGAAAGGAAGATTCTACAGGAGAGCAAGAAAATATCCCAATTAGATTGTGGCTTTGATAATCTTACAGGTTTCACAGCCTACCTCCTTTGAATTACCTGACTGACAGCAGTGAGATCCTCAAAATGAAGAGATAGTTCTAGACCAAGTTGCTTCTGACATGGGAAGCAGACAAAGAAGGAGGGAGGAAGGGCAGATCCGGCCAAAGAACAAGCAGTGGAACTTGTTCTTGCTGTTCTTCCTATTGCTGTTGCAGCAAGGGAATCACAACTGTTTTATGCTGCAGGTCTTGTATATCACCAGGTTTAGTCTTTGAATCACCAGCATATTGCAAAATAATGGCATCTATCCATCAAACCTTCTGTCTCCGAATTTTGAAAACCTGGGAAAAAATAAAGTCAGCTAAATTCTGCTAAAATTAATCAGCTGGAAGTAATTGACATTTGTGGGTGATGAAAAATTTATAAATGGCTCTTGAGCCAAGAGAAATTGTCAAGGCTCTGAAATTATTACATGTTGAAAACTTGTATATTGTCTCTCTTTTGAGTAAATAAAACAGCACAGTTTGTATAAACTAAGCAGACAATTGAACATATTACTGTATCTATTCCCATACATAGATCTTGTTCTACAAAGTGATGTAAGAGTAGTTATTTGTTATTACTGATAAACAGAGGCCTGAAAAATAGTATTTCAGCATGCACATTTTTCAGCTGAGGGAAATGTTTTTATTTTGACAGTGAGGATTCCATTGGCACACTTGAAATATGCATCTTTGTGTACAAGATGCTTACACAACTGACTCAGGTCTTCACAGAGCTAAGCTGCTCTCTGTCGCTTTCTGGAGCTCAGTGAGTCTTCACTGGCTGTGCTTCTAACATCAGTATCTCAGGTAAATGCTTACAGTTAGGCAAGACGAATGGAAATGTCTCAGACACCAAGGGACTTTGCAAGAACTTTATAGCACAATATAAGTAGATCAGCAGGGAAAACCAGCTGGTGCTGAAGACATCATGTTTCCTCCACATATATTGTGAAGATTTATACTTGAAATTTATTCTGGTCTAGTCCTTCCTGTGGAATATCCATTAGTTGCTAAAGTTCAGTACGTTGATTTGCAGAGCACACCTCTGAGATTAGTTACATCCTTTGTTAGGCTACTAAAAGACAATGAGCCGGGGTGTGTGGATGGCTCATCTCAAAAACAGTTGAGACCTGAAGCAAAACACTAACAAGGATGCATTCATATGACTGTTAATTCTCCTTGCCTACACAGCCACACTTCTTCAAGAAGTGGAAGCTTATCCCTCCCCATGCTTCTTTAATTTTATCCCCTCATTATTTTCATCTGTTTTTTTAAGAACTGTTTGACTATGACCATTCTGGACCTTTTACACACAACTTCCCATCACTTCTGTATATTTTGTAAGTTTCCTATCCCCTTTTCTCTCAAAAGCTATGTTTGACTGCACAGTTATCATTCAGTTGTGTAACACTTTGGCAGAACAACTGCTGTGTCCAAGCTTCCTGTACTAAATCATCAGTTATGAGGGTGGGGGCTGGAGGTTGGAAAGGAGGAGGAGGTGGTGTTTAACAGAAGGCAGCATCTATTTAAAATACTTATTTTTCATTTTTTAATAAAGAAAAGCAAATAGAATTAAACTTGGTTTTGTTAAGTCTGGGAACACAGCATAGTCTTAATTTAGATCTGTAATGGGAGCTAAACCATATTTCAGAAAGCTCTGCTAAAGAGATTTCATGAAAAATACAGGCTACATGATAGGAGCATGGCAAGTGGCCTCTAATAACAAGCTGAACACCAGTGTCATTTCACTTTCTCCCTCCCCTGCTTAAGAAATTTTACTAGATTTACTTTTCTGCACAGAAGTAATATTCTTAAAGTAGTATAGTAAGGAAAAAGCAAAGACTTTCATAAATACTTGAACAATAATTTCCTTCCTTTTACTTTAATTGCTCTGCAGTCAATGATAAAATTTTACAATCCTTATTCACAAAGCACTTTAAGGTCTTGCTACAAGCAAGACTTATTCCAAAACAAAAGAAGTGGCAAAATACATAAGACATTTTATATGCACACTCTACGCATTATTTAAATTTCTTCCTGGAAGCCTTGGTCAAGTGTGTTCAAGGCCAGGCTGGATGGGGCTTTGAGCAAGCTGTTCTAGTGGAAGGTATCCCTGCCCATGGCAGGGGGGTTGGAAATAGATGATCCTTAAGGTCCCTTCCAGGACAAACTATTCTATTATTCTATGATATGTCTCAGTCAGTCTGTACCTGGACATCTGTACTGAAAGCTAAAGGGAGCTGGGTTCTACACTAGCAGCATCCTAAGTTTGTACTGCTGCATACTCAAACTCATAGGCTATAGAAGCCAGTGTGCCCTAGCCATCTTTCTGCAGTACTCAAGAGGCCTTGATCTAGTCTCCAGCAGTATGTAATATTTTAAGATTTATTTCAGAGATAGAGATTTTAACTTCTAGGGGCTGTTCATTACAAACTGTTCATAAGAACTACAGTCTCTGCTCTGATAAGGAAATCACTCATAACTTTTCTCAGCAATGCATACAGTTTCAATGGGCCATACTCTCTTAAACAGTTATGATGACAGAGTATTTATAAAGGGAAATAGAGTCTCTCTAGATTTCCTCCAGAGCAGACTGTGTTAAAACAACTGCTCTTCCACTGCTGGTCTGAGTGCTTATGTATGTATGTATTTTCTGCTCCTTGATTGAATGCCCACAATTTTGAGACAGAAAAACAGTTACTTCTAAACTTTCAAAAAAATCTGTCAGCCAATTATCTCTGAGGCTGAAATTAATGAACTTTGTCTATTACTTTTTTGGGTGAAAAATATACTCAAAGATATTCAATGCCTTTCTAAATGCAAGAAATTTGAAGACTGTGTCATCAGCAAAGCATTTAAACTACGTAATACATCAAGCAGCTTTTTTCCCATAACATTCAGCATATAGAGACCTGTTGAGTTGAAGGGTTGGGCTTGTGCAAGTGTGTGTGGATATACAGTAGCACTGTAGATTGAAAATATGCAAGTCTTCTTTTCATATATGACAAAACCTAAAAATTCACTGTATGCCTTAAAATATTTCCAGTTGAATGCATCAGAGTAATGTTATTCCTAGAACCAAAAAACCAGACAAGGTCCTCACTGGGTAGACAAGACCATGCACGGTGTTTTGAAACACTTGATGGAAGATGGGAGAACAAGCAACTTCCCTGTCACAAGATGACAGAAGTGTAGTATAAATTTGTTGTGTTTCATCTTCCTTTTCCCCAGTATTAGTACCTGACAATAGCACATACATATTTAGAATTGAAAATATTTATTCTTTATTGTATGGCTGGCATTTAATTATTTTTTTTTAACCCCATGATGGTCTTACACCATCACCACATACTCTCTTGAGCCTTTTCCCACAGGAGGGAAATTGCAACCCATTCAGACTATCACAGCAAGTTTGCCTCAAAAATCACTTTGCCTTTAGTATGGATTGAAATTGCTGGAGGCCATTAATTATTAAAACTCTCAGCTTCATCCATTGTATAGCTTTTCTGAATATGCACCTTCATGACAGTAACACTAAGTCTGGCAGGATGCACATTGAGGGGTTCCTGCCAGTTCTTCAGCAGAACACTCAGTTCATAACAAGTTAACAGCAAGAATACTGTGAGATGAATGGAGATATGGCCATTTCAGTCCCCAGGATTTGACCTAACAATGCCCCAAGTACCTGCAAGGATATAACAGAAGGCCTTAAAGAGACATACTGACTCATCTGAGTCTTGTTTGAAAGATTTCCATTCTCTCAAGTCATACTATTGTCACAGACCTCAGCCAAATTTCCAGAAACCTTATTTTGCTCTGTTGCCTTCAAGTAGTAGGTGTTTAAGGGGCATGATCAGAAAAGAGAGAAAGAGACAACTGAATAATTCTGGACTAGACTTGGAGCTCACCCTCCCACTCCAGACCTTCTGACAAGCCTCAGGCCTGGTGAAGATCAGAATGTGCTGTAAGTTCCCAAGGAGCATAAGAGATATGTAGGAAAGGCTAATTTTGGGAGGGAGGGAAAAGTAGAGGTATGGAGACAGTGTTTTTCTATCTGATGGCAAAGAATAATACTTTTTTACTAGAAAACCAAGTACTTGCGTATACAGCTAATTAGATGTGTTCAGTAGGAGCACTGATGGAGAGGGCTACAACTGCCTGTTAATGCAATTTAGCACAATAGACAGTCTTCTTGCTCTTGCGCTCCTCAGACAGGCACAGTGTAGCTCTGTGCCCTATCATTATTCACCTAAACTAAAAGAACAGTTTGCTACCATATCAGAATGGGGTTCCAAGGGGCAAAAAGAGTATAAAACAAGACCCAAAATTCTTAGTTCTTCACCTATTTAGTGGTAATCTGTCTACATAAAGGAAGTTTTTCCACAAGACTTGGCATTTCACAGGGGAAAAACATAAGGCAGTAAATGGTGAATAATCCAGTGACTGGTTTTTTTAGTGTATTCTATGGACATACAAAACTAGTAAAGATAATAATCTTTAAAAAGAATGGTCTGTTTTTACTGTCTAATCTGGCAAGGGCATCTGCCCACACTGAGCTCATAGCAAGAGTATGGGTATAGAGAGGAGTGACTCAGTTTGCATTCAGTAGGAATGGACCCTATCAGCACAAACAAAAAGGAAGTAGTGTGTCTCACTCTCCTAAGCCTTTTTGAAAATCTCAGTCAATTTTTTTTTCTGCCAGATGGGTTGATGACAAACAGCAATCAGAAACACTCTGGTCTAGTGCTATTAAAATCATTACTGGAGAAATTTGGAGAAAAGGCATCAGCATTCTTTCATTGTATTAAAATATTCTGTCTTTTATGAGCTGAGTCATAACAAGCTGAGACATATTTACTACTTAGACAATTTTTAAACATTATAAACAGAGTACTTGCTCAGAATATTGCTACCACAAGCAAGGCAATTGACATTTTCAACCTTAATATGAAGAAACTCCAATATTAGTATTGCAATAATGCAAATGACTGCAGTACCTCTTCCATTAATACTGCTCAACCGGGAAATTACTTTAAATTATGGTAGCTGGCAGTTATATATCTTGTATTTATGACTTCCCAGAAAATGTAGCTCAGAATGCAAAGGCACAGTTTACTACTGTAAGAGTGAAACTTCCTTAGTCTTAAGGTTTATTTGTTTGTTTTAAAATAGATGAGACGTTACATCTCTCCTACTGAATTACACCACAAGAGCTGTCAGTAGGCCATCTGAACTCTATTTTCCTATCCTACATGAAGATCCCTCTGGATTAGATTTATTATTGCCTTCCCTCAATCGCTCCAACCCACAGCAGTCCTCTCTCTGGTGATGAGGGCTAAAAATAGTTCCCTCCAGAGCACAGCTCAGTAACTGTAATATCCAAACACACAGAGACGGCAGATGTGCTAGTTTGTAGCTGAATGTTCTCTTTCACCACTTTCAGCCAAGAAATAAGGCTGCAGTGCTGGAATAAGGACTCAAGTCTGAAAAACTAGTACTGGATTTGAATGGTAAGTTGGTTTTGAATAGTAGGAACAAACCCAATTACAAACAAACAGGCAACTCTAACACGTTGAAATTCACTTCTGTGCAGGGACAAGGAAATCCTTCAAAATAAATAGATTAGAGGGCACGTGAGCTCATTGAGTAATCAGTCCAAGTAATAATATTAGCCATACAGAATTACTTAAAATTTGCAGGTAACACTTTCGTATTTAAAAAACGTATTTCTTGATACATTCGTTTCTTTATTTAATATTGCCAGGCTTACTGAGAGAAAAGAGACATTAATCTGTTACTCTGAGGGATCTTGTTGAAAACTGTGGAACTGGGCTACTTGGTATCAGTAAGTGGGTTAGAAGATGTATGTGTAGCTGACTGTATATGGGTTTTCTTCTCTCTCATTCTACAAATCAATAAAAGCTCTTTAAAGTGAAAAAGTTCTTCCCAATAATGCAAAGTAAATTATATTATTTCTATGTTTTACACTCTTAAATGCTTTGCAGTTAGGCTCTATGCCAGGATTCTACTTCACTGGATCATTACTTCTATAACACAATTAGGTAAGGACAGAGCATCCCAGATGAAAGCACAGTCAAGCATCCTCCCACATGCAGACACTCTGGATTTCTTTGGATAAAACATGCAGAGGTTAATGCAACCCCAGTGACCCTACTTTGGACATTTTCCTCAGATTTTGCTGACATCAGTAATTTTTTCTTAGCCTCAGCATCCAGCAACTCCAACAGCAACACTGTATTTGTGCCCATCCAGTACAAGAGACAGGCTCTAAGACAGTCATATTTGAAACCATGTGTATGGCAATGGTGTGTATGCGGAACCATTTACTATCATTCAAAATGGTCGCAGGCAGAAGGATGGGATACTCTGTCCAACATGTCCAATATGCAGAAATGACTTGATGCAGCAATATGCAGAATAACTCAATTTAGGGTATCTTTCTTATATAAATGCTTTAGTATGGACACCAAAGGAAGCTAGATCAACACAAAATAAAAAAAAGGCTCTACATGGAGGTACAATGGAGACAAGAATTATATTGAACTCCCTAGTTGTGCCTGCACTAAAAAACTGAAGCATGCTTGTGAACTGTGGTAGCAAGCTGTTAGAATATTCCCCAGCACAGATTTGGCACATTCCAGATACCACAATCCCCCAGATTCTCTGACATCATTTAGGAGCTGTGACTAGCCAGTGACAATTCCCAATAAACCACTGGTCTGCCTTCTTCTGGAGGTGAAGTCTGCTTACTAGCACTTGACCTTGGTACGTAGAACATTCCCAGACATGTTTAATTTATTCTCTTAGCCACAAAGTTTAGGATCACTACTTTATTTTACATGAAATTTGTCTGTATCTTGAATTAGGATACAAAGATAATTGGGAAGACAATAGGATTTGGGATTCCAGAGTAGTTTGCTGCCTCGGAGGAAGCAGATGGCTCTGCGGCTCATCATGCTATTGTGGGAGATAAGGTGAGAGAAGTTCCCTGGGTAGCAAAGAACTGGTGGTAGCAGAACTGGTTTTGAATCCATATCCCCGGGACGAATCTCAGCATCACACCTCAGGCAAGGAAACTTGTTTCCAGGGCTGCCTGTTGTTTACTTTTTGGCTGTTGTTTTGGGGGTGGGTTTTTTCCCAGGTTTTCTCTTTTCCTGGGAACACTGCCAGAGTCTGGGCATGCTGCCACATATATAGGCTAGCACTGCTAGTCACGCTCCAGACACCCTGCATCCTGAGGACCCAGACGTTTGTGCTGTGCCCTGCTCTAGTGGTTTTGGCTAGGCTTTGCCATAAACTATGCCTTGTACTCATAGCAACCTAAAGAGCCATGCCATCCCTTTCCTCTAACCTCTCTTCACTCCTCCAGTTTACCATTATCTTTGCAGAAATAACATGCACCCACTCACAGAAGAACCAACCAGTGTTTTTCCTAATCAGAATTGCTTGAATTAAAATGGGGAAACAAGCCAGTAAAAGAAAATAAGCTGCAGTAGTATGCAGCTTATATCTGTGTCAAACACTTAATCAAAAAGTCATTGATTGCACATGGGATCTCCGCTAATACTTCAAAACCAGAAAAACTGGAACTGGTCTTTAGCCTGACGTGGTACAGTAACATCCTCCAGACAATTCTTCTCAGAATGGAAAAGTTATCTTTTGGTCCTCCATAGATTGTTGCTGTTGTGCTGAAAAAAGGAGGCACAATTCAACAAGCCAAACATTATCACAATTATCCTAGAAGGAAATGGCATCCCTACAGTATTACCAAAAGAGAGGAGAAAACAGAATCTTCAAAAGGCTAATACCAGTGTCACAACTAGTACAAAGGACAGTCTCCTGAGGGTGCATGTACCATAGTCATTAGCCTGGACAGTAGCTGAACTAATCTAGAAGCTGCCATTGAACAGGTGCATGAAACAGGGTATCAGAAATCAGGCTGCCAAGTGGGAAGTATGATGTGATGACTCTGCAGACTTGAATCATGCACCTGGGTCTGACATTATGCACTTGGCAGCCTGCATGCATGCTTGCCAGCAGTTGTACATACTCCTAAGACATATAGACACAGATTCCACCCAAAGTATACAAGTATACAAGGATAACTGAGTGGCAGTATCCATGCACTTGGGGAAAGCAAATAAAAAAAGTTTGAAGAACACCTCTCAGGTAGACTCAGGATTGTCAAGCTTCTGAATAACCACAGTATGACTGCTCTCAGTGCAGGCTCTCACTCTGACCTTGACTACTTCCCACACTAGATCAAGATAAGCAATGTCATCTATGGCCACCATTTCTACCAAGAATTAACTCCTTGCAAAGTGGCCAGCTCAGCCTTTTGCAACTCTGTCACTATATATGCCTTCCTTTGCTGTCTGTGGTCCATCATGGGATGAAGGAAATGTATTCCAAGAGCAAGGAGTCTTGCCCCAGTTGCATACAGCAGCTGCTCAACCACTGTCAAGAATAGATTCATGCAGCTCTCGCCACATACCAAGGAGATGGAAATGGTGTACTGGGCTTGCAGCAGTGAGATGTAGATTATTAGATGTTATATATGAGACATTGACTGATTTCAGAGACAGAAAACTAGGCCCCCAACACAAGCCCCATGCAAACACCTTCACAGTGCAGCAGGATGGGTTTCCCATAGTGAGGAAGCCAGCCTCGTTGCTTTCTCACAACTGACAGTGGAATCTGCAATGGGAGGCTGGCTACATGTGGAAACAACCATCATGTGTTGAAACATGGTTATGCACCTAGGCATTAAGTGGATCAAATCTGAACTGCCAGATGATCCACGAATGGGTGGAGCACAGATCCATGAGCCAAAGACTCTGTGGCTGTGGACAGGCCTCCTCTCCTGTGTCACTGGAACAGTTGTCTGCTCCCACTTGCCCTTCATCACCCTGACCCTAAACTTACTACCTGTCTTTACAACAAGGCGGTGCCCATGAGTGTTGTCTAGTCTGTTTCACTCAAGATGAAGAAATGAGGCATTTATCTTAAACATTTCAATACTACCACTTAATCTTTGCTAACCCAGCTCATTTTAACTGTAACAAGTTATGGCAGGTTTCCTTCAAAATGCCAAATAGAAAACTGAGTTACAGCTGAATGACAGACCTGTGCACCATCCTGATGCCCTGACTACTCCGCTGGTAACCTCTGTCAGGGAGACAAGACAAAGCTTGCAAGATGCTGTAACACCTGCACCCTCTTCAAGGAGAATTAGCAGAGGTATGTGCCAGAGCCCTTAGGATGCATATCAGTACACTTTATTCCAAGGTGACAGTAATCTTTAGACTAGAACAAGCCTACTGAGTTATTTCAAGAAAAAATAAAATAAAAGAAAAAGAAAATAAAAGAAAATAAAAAGAAAATAAAAGAGAAGAGAAGAGAAGAAAATAAAATAAAATAAAATAAAATAAAAGAAAAGAAAAGAAAAAAAGAAAAGAAAAGAAAAGATAAAAGGAAGAAAATTATCAGAAATTTCATTCTCCTTCACAGAAAAAACTATATAGTGACATTACTCCTCAGAATGCAGCTACTGTAAAACATCAAGTATTTCTGAGAAAATGGGACATCATTCTCCATCTATGACTTCTAATATACAGGCTGTAAGGAATTTGCATCATAGTAAGTTTATCTGAGGTATGCTGAACACAGAAAAAATGCAAATAACTTTCTAGCTGCATTGTTTTATAAAGTAGTGAAGACCATGGGAAAAAATGGTAAACTGCCTTTTAGACAGAGAAAGAGTGGGGAACAATATATCCTCCTGCTTCCCCATTATACAACCAATCCCAACTCTTAAGTGCACAAATAAAATAGGAATAAATTGAAATAAATCAAATAAGTTGTGTTGCATAGTTTCAAGCCCTACATTATGTCTTGGCTGTAATAATATACATTATCATTAATGGCCTTCACTTGACTGTGCTCAAAGTCAGATTTGTTGTTGTCATCTTCATTCCTTGACCTTTACTATCTGCATTGCTCACATGAAAGTAAGTCTTTTGTTACACTTCAAGGAACAGTGTAATAAGGTCAACTATGCATCAGTCTAAGTCATCTAAGGGTATTTTAGCATATTTGCTTTATGACAAATGTGTAAGATCACTGCAATTATCTACAATGATAGTTAGACTTCATGTTATATACAATTCAGATTTCAATTATATTAGAAAATACCAGTGCCAGAGGACTAGTGCAACATTTTATCACCACGAATTCAATATCCATTTAAGTGAGGTGCAACAAAGGATAATCTCAAGTTCTGAAATGTATATCTATATTCTGGAGAAATGTATAAATGAAAAAATATTATGTACCCTCCAATTAAAATAGCTTGTCTGTTTTTCATTCTTGATGTACATCAGGATTTGCAGGGTTTGGGGGAGTGATGGAGGTTAGGTTTCATATAAGAGTTCAGAACTGAGAAAATAGTTTTATGGCTGAACATTTAAATCCCTACAGTGAGAGATTTGTGAGATACTGCAGTATATCAAAGAAATCTGCATTAAGAGTATGTTGCTTCTTCTATTAAGGAAGCTGCCAGGAGAAAAATGCTCTGTTCAGCAGCCATCACAATAAAATTATATAAATGCAACTAGATTACCAAGGGACTGCAATTTGCCAATTGAAGAGGGCAACTACATTTCTCCTTACAATACATAAAAGATCCTAAGCACTTACTTGAGTTTCCCCAGTTTTTTGAGCTGTAACAGTTATTCTTTGTAATGGTTACTCTTTATACTAAGTGTGGAGGATGTTCTTATTCTGTGGCTTTGCTGAGCTTTGCCAAATCCCTTTTGACAGCAGTGAAAAGGAAAAAGAAGGCACATTTGCAATGGCAGTGGACCAGTGAAAAAGCCTCCATAGGAGCCATCAAGCAACTGGCTGGCCATTTACATAACTGGAAGAGGGCCAGTGACATATAGCTAGTTGGTATCTCCACTTTGCAAGTCAGAGGGCACAGTAGCTTCAGCTTTTGCTACTACTGCCAAATAAAATAGTCAGGCTGAGCCAGCACTTCACCAAATCTGATCTGAACCATAAGATTAATTACTCCATCTTTTATTACCCAATTGCTGACCCAGACAGCTCCTATGTCTACCTCTGCATTTCAAAATCAGGAGCACATTGTGGATGCCATTGGATCACAAATTAACATCAGCAACATAGTCAAAGGTCAGAAACCATTTGGTTGAAAGAATAACTTATGGTAAAAATGACTTCTTAAAACACATTGCATGGGTTTTTTCCCCTTCTCTGATCATGAAGATCTGAGAAGGTTAATCATTGTTTCACTGTGAAAAGATTGCCTAGTTATTTATGCTTTGTAGCAGCAGGAGCTATAAACCACTAGAAATAGTATACCAAGATTGCCTATGCATATACACACCACAGATGCAGAGAAAGCTCTGAATTCCTCTCCTATGCAGCTATGGTAAAAGGAAACACTTGAACAACATACTCAGTTCCTATATCCACAGTACCAGTGAGATTTTGCCAAAGCAGAGAATGTTCAGAAAAAAGCAACATGATTAAATGCTAATTTACTAAGAAAGATTTTTAAAGTCTAGTCTAGCTCAACAATAGTGTAATAAAGACATCAAAGCAGTCTGAGTATACTGAGTGGAATAGATACTGTTTAGAGTTTATAGGATAAAACTAACAAAGGGAATACATAGACTTAGTATCAGGAAAGGAAACAGGGGAAGACCAGCCCATTGCTGTGTGGGCATTTTAGGAACTGAATCACCGGCACTTTTATGCCACTCCCAGTAACAGATCGTGTATTGAGCCCTTAGGAGCATTCTGTGGAAAGTCTGATATGCTCTGCTGTGGAAAGTAGCCAGTTCAATGACAGGGAACTTTCCTTCCAGTTCTGCTGTAGGAAGAACTTTCAGTAATAAAAGGTATTCTGTATAAAACATGTTCCTATAAAATAAATAACAGACTTTTTAATAAAACAGAAAAGGCAATTATAATCTTCCCTGGAAATAATTAATTAAGCTTTCTGCAGTGAAAAGTCTTGAGAGCACATAAGCATACATTTTTACAGAAAATGTAAGTTTTCTCTGAAGAAAGTGAAACTATTACACATTTGTTAATGTTTATGTCTTTGTCATTATTTATTTTTGTTTCCATAATGATGCCTTATTTTAGGACAAAAAACTACTTCTGTGTCTGTATTGTGCATTATTTGTGCATGACAGCTGAGCTCCTTCTGCTAAACGAGAAAAAAGTACTAGCTTTTCATTCTTCTTCCCATTGACTTACTACTTTCATTTTTCAACCCATTTCAGTGAAGGTTTTCCTGGAGACAGCTTGTGAAATTTGAAACTGTAATCTTCCCAGCAAACTTGTCTCTCTCACCCATAGGTGTATACTGATTATTACACAGTGAATTAGAAAACCAGCATATAATAGGACAGATTCTTCACGAGGATCCTGAGCAATTCTTGTGGATGTCCTATTCCTGAGTCACAGAGAATGGCACATACATGATATGGTTACCAGACAGCTGCAGCCACCTGTGCCAGGTCTCTACAAATGCCACTTGCATGCCCAGCTTGTGTTTCACAAAAAAGCTGCAGGACCCCTGATGTGCTGTTATTATTTTTCAACCCATGGAAAACAACGTAGACAGACAACTATATAGCATTAATATTATTTATTCATGTCTGGATTCCCCAGATACAAACCAGACTGCATTTTGCCAACTGTTATATACACACAGTGGTAAAATAGCACCTGTACTGAGGACTCTCCAAACAAGACATACCAAAAACAACAAGAGAGGGAAAAGCACATGCAGGAGTATTGTGCCTTCATCTGCAGAGCAAAACCAAGAAGGCTATAAGCCAGGTCAGCACTGTGGTTACTGGTTTATCATCTAAAGTATAACTCACTGCCATTACACTCTTTTTTTTTTTTTTTTAATATGCTATATTTAAATAATCCACTTAATAAAAAACTCAGAAATGAGTAAAGATTCATTTGCACATATGTACATAGCCAAGGCATTATATTTATTGAAAGACCATGATTATATGAGGCCTATATGTCAAAATTTAGATATTTAATTCTAAACATAAATATACATATTCACATCTTCAAATTCTAGATGAGAAGTTTTTACCAGAGGGCATACCATTCTGGGTACATAAATCTGCCTGTCATGGTGTAGACCCAGCCGGGAGCCAAGAACCACATGGCCGCTCCCTCACACACACACCCCTGCCCCACCCCTCCGTGGGATGGGAAGGAGAAGAGGGAAAGAAAGGCAAAACTCTGTGCATTGAGATAAGGAGAATTTAATAGAACAACTCAAGAGGAGAAGAAAAAACAATAAGAAGAATAATAGTGATGAAACTATATATAAAGTGATATACAACACACTGACTGCCTAGACCTGCACAATGGTCCTGCCAGAGATATAAGTGCCTTGCCTGGCCTGCCCCCCACCCTTATATAGCAGGCAGGACATCAGTATGGTATCTAATATCCCATTGTCTGGTTCAGTTGTCTATCCTGGCTTTGGTCCCCTCCCAACTTCAGGTGAAAATTAACCCTAGCCTAGCCAAACCCAGGACAGCTCCTAAATACTCTGAATGGGTGTTCTGCATAGTAAACACCATATGAATTTGATGCACACAGTTTTATCCAATTTCATATTCTTTTACCCTATAAGACATCAAAACACATTCTGTAAGACATCAAAACACATTATTTCCCTGGTGAATATAATAACAATTCTGTACACAGTAGCCTGGTTCATGTCTATCAGACATCCACTGATTCAGTGAAAAAGCAAGAGATAGCATTTCATGTGTTTCAGCTAGCACAATTCAACTGGAGTAAATACAATACACAACTTTGATCTGACAACGTTGGCATCAGTCCAGCAGAAGATACATGCACTTTTCCAGACCATTTAAGCACCAAGAGGCTGGATTTTCTCATCCCACAGCATGTCTATGTCCTGAGGGAAATTTCTCTTACAGTCCAGTTCCATTATATGTTTAAGATGGCAAGATACAGTGCTGTGACTGAAAAGGGCTTTACCACCCTTTTCTTACCACCAGCCTGCTCAATTTCATGACACTAGTGGGCTGTGGCAAGTATTTGTGTAGCTGCACTTAAAACCAGACAGGAACTTGTGTCAGTTCAAAAAACCCCAGTACAATGAAAATGGTTTGGATCCCATGGGCTAAAATGAGAAACTGCATGAGATGAGCAAAGAGGAGGACTAGCTGTTTTGGTGGATGCTCTTTCTAACAAGGCCTGAAATAAGTTGTCCATAGCTTAAACATATTTTCAGTCTTGAATTATTTAGAGAATTGCTTCAAAAATTGTTTATTTTTTTAAAGATATTTTTTACTTTGCCTATTGATCTACTATCTCAGGTTATTTGTTCCTCAAAGAGCTCTTACAATCCTAACTTTTTAATCCATTCAGAACTCTGCTTAGAATTTATTGGTCAAAATTTATTTAAGACACGTGCCTATCATAAGGTGCTTGTCTACCAGCCACATGGTAGAGAAGAGCAGTCCCAAACAGTAGGGCTTCTCAGACTTTTATGACTGCACTTTTTCAAAATGTCTTAAATGAAAAGCCTCATGGTACATGTTTGTCAACGCTTCCTCCATGAAGGAGGCAGCTCTTCTGTGTCTCCATGACTGCATTCAGTCTATGCACCCCAAGCTACAATTGATCTGGGCATCCTACTCAAAGCATTTTTGTAATGCTGTATGAAGAGCTCCATGATTGATACTTTCCAGATATTTCTCTTGGTAATAGAGCAGTTCCTCAGTTTATTGAGAGAGCATGTGGAACTTACTTGTACTTTCAGCCATCAGGCTCATTTGGGCAAGAAATGTGGAAATGTGGAGCAATGTGTTTTCTATGTAAAAAAAATTCCTGTAGAGTACATTGTAACTCTAGCCTCCAGCACTGCTAGGTGTGTCATGTCCTGGTGCTACCATTTTTCCTGGCTGCCTGCTCTGAGCCCTTGGGCCTTCCAGAGCTCCCAGTTCTGACTTTCAGGGCTGCTAGATCTCCTTTGCAGCTTCTCCCATATCCTCACTATTGGCTATGACTCTTAATAAACTTGATTTGGCTTTGCATCTCTTCAGGTTTAATTACACTTCTTCATCTCGAGACTGCACAGAAAGTCAGACTTCTTTCAGACTTGAAATATTGTAGGAAACATGAAGTCCCATGACTTTTATGATGACTTGAATAAAGCTTAGAATAACAACATATAATTCATTGTAAAAATGTGTTGTCCTTTTGTGGTGGGTTGACCCTGGCTGTTCATCAGGTGCCACCAAGTCACTCTCTCAGGACGCCTCCTCAGCAGGACAAGGAGAGAAAATAAGGTTAAAAACTCATGGGCTGAGATAAAGGTAGCTTAACAAATAAAAACAAAGGTCATGTAGAAGCAAAGAAAAGCAAAATTATTTATTCTCTGCTTCCCAGCAGCAGGCAATGTCCAGCCACTTCCTGGGACGTAGGGACTCAGAAAACACAGTGCTTGCTTCAGAAGACAAACACAGTAATAAAAAATGACAGTCCTCTCCTCCTTTCTTTTGCATTTTATTTCTGAGCATTATGTCATATGGTATGGAATATCTCTTTGGTTAGCTTGAGTGAGCTATCCTGGCTATGTCCCTTCCCAACCTCTTGCCCACCCTCAGCCTTTGGACTGTGGTTGGAGAGACAGCCCTTATGCTGTGTGAACACTGCTAAGGAGTAGCCAAAACACTGGTGTGTTACCAACAACGTTCTAGCTACAATTACAAAGCACAGCACTGAGAGGGCATCTATGGGGAGAGGTAACTTAATCCCAGCCAGATCGAACGCACCTTTGTTGCTGTCTACATTTGAAAGCCAATTTTGATTTTCTCAAATGTCAGGCTATTCAATCTGCTGAAATTGCTTAATTCTACAGCCAGATTGCAAGTATGTTTTTTAAGTATGGGAATGGAAAGTTGTTGGGCTTTGTTTCCAGATTTGATAGGCAGGTAATTTGTTCTCTGATTGACTTGACATGCCAGTAGTTCCAAAACCTTAACATAATGTCTCCACAAACTGTGAGGCAATTCTGTATTCTACCTTCCACTAACTTATGCAGTACTTAAATGGTTGAAAGCATCTCAAAAACTGAGTAGAAGTGGGAACAAATATAGACAAAATATTAATTTAAAAGTTTGCTTATGGGATTTTTTTTTTTGCTTTTGTTTTCTTAATTCTAATGGTCAGTATCACAAGAAATCTTGATATAATTATTGAGTGGACATTTCTGTGTAAAGCACCACCAGCTTAAGACAAAGACTGCTTCAGTAGTAAGACCACAAGATCAAAGTTAATAATGCTTCATTTAGTTGGGACAATTCTGTTAACTGAGCAATTTCAAAGGTATGCAACTTTAGCTATTGCAATTCTTTCCTTTGTAATTAGTGACTTTTCAAAGAGCTTGGGTTCTCTCTGCAGATCTTTTCAACTGACCACTGTGTCGGCATCATAATAAGATGAGTGGGAAGCTGGTCTCCTGAGAGCAGACTTTCGCCATATTGGTTAATCCAGTCTACTGCTACTACAAACCAGTCAGTTATGCACAACATAAAGTCCTGAATTTTCTCAGTTGTTGTCTTTTATAGTAAATCAGCTGCAAGTAGATCAGTTTATTGAGACAAATAGGTATTTCCTGTTACTCTTAGAAATTATGAATACTCTGGGAATATATATTTTTTGTAAGAGATCTGCATTCAGTTTCGAAGTATTGATAGCTTTTAAATGGTATTCAGGACTGTAATTACAAAAAACAGTGTTATCTTGCCACTGTCACGTCCATTGGGTTATTATTATTATTATTAAAAACCAAACAAACAAACAAAAAAGCAGAACTGTAAGAATGTCTTTGTATTAAAATGTCTATCTATGTAGTTTGGACATTTGATTCTCTCTGTCATGTAAATGCTGACATACTCCCAAATTCCACAACCAGGACAAAAATCCCATTATCTTCCATGAGGCATTCAAGACTGGGGTGGTAAGAGCATATGATGGATGAACAGTGCCTTTACTGTGTCATTTATATATCTTGTATTTACTAATTGATTCTTCAATGACTCTTTGTCATTTACAATAGCACAATTATTTTTTAATAATTTTATTATATTTCCAGAGGAGAAAATAAGCTTTAGAGAGGAAACATAGTCTTCTTCTGTGTTGAGAAAAAAAACTAGTGGAGAAATAGTCTGAGTTATGCAACACCAGCTAGAAGGAAGTTATTTTATCACCACTTGCAAATAAATGGCCACTCAAAAGGGCACAGTCTGGAATAGTTTCTTGCAATTCTGGCTTGAGCTAGTAGGACAATGTTTGGCAGAGTTCAGCTGTCTTCATAACAAAATGTCTTCACACAAATATTGCTAATTACAAATTAAAAACAGTAATGGAAAAAGCTACAAATATGAAGAAAGAAGACAAAGAAAATTCTGTTTGGCTTTGAACAAAGTATTATAGAAGAAAAATTATTTTTTAAGCTTTTTAAAAAATGAATTCTAAATGGATGCTCTTACCACAAATTAATATGCAAAAATTAAATTACATTGATTAATTTAGTAGAAGAAAATGCAATACCGTTACACACAAGAAGAATAAAAATATTGATGCTATATTACAATCTCCAAAATAATAAAAATGCTTATTAGATTATGATTTTATATCAATATAAGTAAGCAAAAATTATATCAGCAACAGTTGTCTATGGAAACATATTTCAATTTAGTCTCCAAAATAATTGCTAAATTCATCTTTACTAAGTACTTTTTTGCATTAAAATAAATAATCACTTGATAGGCAGTTCAGTGTTTCATTGCTTGTTTGTATGGTTACATAATTGTTTAAAAATTGTGGTGTATTTGTGGTTCCTGTGGTGCTTTTTTCTTGTTGTAGTCAAGATATTTTTCAAAACATATTGCTACTTAAAGTGAGTTTAAAAATTCCAAATTAGCCATTTTTTTATCTAATTTTGTGAAATTTGGCTCAGTATTTGTTGCTCACAAGGATTTAGAAAAATAATAGGGGTGAAAAATAAATGCATCACAGCTGTCAGCATATATAATCAGCTATTTTACTCATCTTTCCTTATATCTTAATCTCCCCCTTTAAAAGTGCACAATGATCGGTTTAGAAGCAAAGTAATAAAAACTCCTTTCTTTTACCTTGCATTTCTCACATCCCAACCTGAAGACCAATACCTTCTTCCCTTCAACATTATCTATTGGATCCAAACCACAGGACACATTTCACAGCTCTGCTGCAAATATGCAGAATCTCTGTCTCAGTGTCAATAAGCTTTCTCTGCTGCCTGTGAGGCCTTAGTGTCCACTGAAGCCTATTGCAAGCTTTCTACTAATTTGGAAGGCCAACAAACCAAGATTTCTGTTTCCTTTCCTCATGTACCTCTCAAAGTATGCTCTTCCCATACACCTCTGGAAACACCGCTCTTGACTCAGCTGCTAACTACTCTCCATCTGAAACCTCTTTCTCCATCAATACAACCACTCTGCTTGTGTGAAGCATAAATCTATTTTATTCTTGCTGCCCACATTCACAACCAGTTATAGAGCAAGGCCCTTAATTTGTCAGAGTTTCTGTACTATGGATTCATTCTCCTGCTTCAGGTCTGGCAGCACAGCCTGTTTCTCCAGCCCCAGCTGCGATGTACTTGCAACACAAGCTGTTAATTTAATAACTGAAAACTTGCTGACAACGCTCCACTTTTTCCAGCACTATTTGAGATCAGACTCACTCACACAAGCACCATAAAGAGGAGTAAAACTAAAGTAGAGAGAGAGGAATCCAAGTCTCTACAGCAGACAAGCCACCTTATCTCAGGAAAGTCTACTGAAATGTCATAGGCAATCACTGTAAAAAATGAGCAGCACATGCGCTAACAAGGATTGCCTAGGCATTTTAATGCGAGGGAAAGCTTCCATCCCTTTTTTCATGCCAGATGGGATCAAAATTATTGAATGATGAAGTGCACTATCTTATGTCAGGTATCACCATAGTTTTGCAGGAGGTGACAGATCTGAACAGGAAATCACCAAGAAATGTATTTCTGTGACATCTGCAGGTATCAGATATAAGACTTTGAATATGACCACAAAATGTGCCTTATTTTCAAGAGTTTTATCAGCCATGAATTGTTGGGTTTGGGGTTTGATGAGGGGTTTTTTTTGGAAAAATTGGAATTATTAACTTGGGAAAGTACCTTAACTGATCAATTAAATCAGTAATATGGTCTCTAAGCAAACATGCCAGTCACATCTCCTGCGGCATGCATGAGCTGTATGGAGTCCCCTGAAGCACTGAAGAATTCCCACCACAGGAGCATGGTGCTGGGTTTCCACACATCTCCTTCTCACCCATGAACTCTCCTCCAAGGCAGAAAGGAAGCCCACTGGGGTTCCCTGCCTTTCTTGCTTTCAGCAGTGCCACAGAGCACTCACGTTGTATTGTCTCATGTGTGAGTTTTAGCTCTGTGACATCTCAGATGTTTCTCACCCCTAGCAGTAATCTAACTGGAATTAGCATAATGACACCTTTCCCCCCACACACTTGCTGTGATATGTCTCTTTGACTTGCACTAAGATACATAACCTACAGCATCTGGGTTTTACTCTCATTTCTTCTCAGCTTTCAGATATGTGTCTGCTACAGTAAACCACTTGCTTATCTAAAAACTCTACATTAGAAGCTCAGAGTCAGTAAAGACTTTGCTAGCTGTAACCCTGCACTGTAAAACAACAATTAACCTATCTCCAGAGGAAATTATTTTTAGAATTTATTCCAGACATGTTTAGTCTGCTTTAAATATGTTTGCCCTGTCTCTGTCTTCAAAAACCATCATGTAAATATTTATGGCAGATTCCTGATTGTAGGGCTTTTGCTCTGATTGCAAGTGTGACATTTTAAATCATATCTTTACATCGTTTCATATTTAGGGAATTTCTTGACATATTTATCTCTTTCAGACTGAACTAGTTAGAGGTGCATTTATAATCATAGAAATTTCTCATTAACATAATTTATTAAAATAATAATGTATTGTGTTACTGATATAAATCAAAAAGGAAACTGACACTGACCATTTCCATTTCAAGAATGTTATTTCTTTATTAATTAGTTACATGTAGCTATTACTTTTTAATGAGGGTCAATGTGTATTTTTGCAATGATTGGTAATATACAGATCATGTTAATAGCAAATAATCAGCACAAAATATCTTCCTGGATCGGCCTACTGACGTGGAGTAGTATGGGGACTCATCACATTGTAGTCATCTCACTCCTCAAACCCTGCTCATGCTATAGAAGCTTTACATTGTCTTTGGAATCATGACATATTGAAATGGTGTTTATCTATCCTCGGTGCAATGTGTACATGCACACATACATAGTTCTTGGCCTCTAGGCATGTGATGTTATATAAATGAAATCCAAGATTCTTTGCATTAGTATAGGGAATCATAAGCAGACTGATCAGAAATGGTCCTATGTAATAATTTCCTCCCCTTGGAAGATGGCAGTTCAGTGAAATCAAAACATTCCTCAGATTTCTTGCCCAGTTGCTGCTCACCCACCTACCTTCTTACTAGCAACTTGGAAGGTTCTCAAAAGGCAAAATTCAGCTGGCAAACCAAAGCGACTTGAAAAACTGCAAGCTCTCAATGAACTGGGCTCTGTTCCCAAGGTTTTTGTATGAGGTCCTCAGAAATTTATCATTTATAAAGCAAGGAGTCCAGTCTTCATGAGTTCCCACAGACCCTGTACCTTGGGGAACTAGGTGCTTTCCTGCCAAAGCAAGGATATTGGGAATTTCACAGCTGTGTTCTACAAAAAAAAAAAAAAACTTGTACGGAATTACATTTTATTTATTGCTCTTAATTTAAAAAATCCTATTTCCTTTCATCTGTTAAATGACATACAGCATTGCAGTGCTTGTCCCTTTTAGTTTATTATAAGATAAATCCAAAGGTTTTTGGGATACACTCATATTGGCGGACTTTGGATCTAACCTGTAACTTGCTAATGTTATTGTTCTGTGTTCACAACACATATGGAATATGCCAGGACTATTAATAATAGTCCTAATAGGATAAAGAATCAGCAGAGCATTAACATTCTGCCACTGTAGGAAAATCCCATAATCTAGTGCATATGAGACTAAAGTAGTTGTCAGTAGACACATTTTCTTCTCAGTTCTTCAGTAAATACTCTCCGTGATCTTCAGCAAATCACTTCACTTCCTAGTGCCCTATCTTCCCCATACCATCTTTTGCCTGCTTTCCGTATTTGGGGAAACACTGTCTCCTGCTCCTTGCTGTGACTTGCACAGGGGTTTCTGGGGCTCTGTCAGTAAAAGGTATTAAATGGAATTTTCTTTGTTTTTTTACAGAAGTTTGCTGTATTATTCACAAGTGAGAATACTACAATACGTCCCTGATGACTTTGCAATAGTTAAACCATTTAATAAGAATGTCTGTAGCCTCTAGTACAGGACCAGCACTGTAATGTCTATGACCATCACACTGTTAAAAAATAAATAGGTTAGTTCAGTTTTCTTGAGAGGGACCAGAAAGATAACTTTAGTGGTAGAGCCTTCTGTATGAAATCTTTGTGTTAGCTACAGCCCAGTCAACTCCAACAGACACTACCCCACAAATATTTCCCAGGCCCAACCTCTGTGAAGCCAGTGTAATTATCTCCATGTTCATTCCCTTCTTGTGCTGTGCTGCCACTGCCAACAAGGGGGTCAGTTACTGCAAGATGTTATGGTGGTTTCTACAGCACAGACACTTGTCTGCTAGAAACAAGCAGTACACTATTGGCAGAGAGGAAAATGCCAAATTGCTTCAAATTGCTGTATACAGCCACACCCTTGTGTAAGCATGAATTCATAGTCAGAGCCTCTTAGATACAGTAGTGCTTGCTCCATGAAATGCATCCTGTATTCAGTTCCTTCATGCTCAATAATGGCTTACTAAGGGTCAAATATTTCTCTTGCTTAGTAAGATTTAAACATTAAGAAATCATTGCTCCTGCTACTAAAACAAGTATTTAATATAATGCAAAAGTAGTATTTTTCACAAGCATATAAAATTGTTGGTTAGAGAGCAGCTTCTGATTAGTATTCCACTCCTGCTTTAGCTTTTCACCCAAGTTTTTGGGAGTGTCATTAACCTACTATATAATTTGCTTCTTTGTTCATTTAGCTCAATCATTCAGTTTACTGTCTTGTGGAATTTAGTCATTTTAGTATAAAATTTTCCTGATAAATGTATTTAAAAAAAAAAAAAAAAAAAAAGAACAACTGACAAGGCACGTGAAAATTTAGAAATGCACCAGGAGTAAATACAAGACAAGCCTTATCCCTATTGTCAACTAATCAGTTCTGCAGAGTAATCCACTATTCTTATTACACTTCCAAATAGGGTAGGAACAGATGAGATAAATGAAACAATGAAATAGTGAAACAATGGCAGAAATTGATTCTTTCAAAGACATGAATATAGCTGGAGAACAATTTAACTGAGTTGATTCTTTTACAATGAGTTTAGTTCTGCCTTTCTGATTCCACTGGAAATTATTACTTAAACTTTGGAACTACCATTCTGAAATAATACATCCTTATCGTTTTCTTTTGCACATGCATTTAAAGGAGAAGACTATGGAGGAGAAATCTATGAACTCACACTTCTCTATTTCCACAGTGAAACTACAATATGAACATAATCACTCCCTTGTATTCAGAATCAGAGAATTCAGACTTGTGTACATCTAAGGTACATCTAAGTCCCTGTTTGTAGACTGATGCAGTTGGAGAACTCCAGGCCCTTGAAAGGAGGAGACAAGGCTTATGATCTCAAGCACTTTAGCATGGATCCACTCTTCTGTTCGTGAAGCTTAGAAAGGTGGGACATTAGATAGGCTCAACTCACAACACCAGAAGGTGTCTCAAGTTTTTTTCCATATTTTAATAGCAGGCTCAAGATTAGATACTAGATAATTTTCATTGCATCTATCCCGTTTTTATCAGGTACGTTCCTTGGACTAGGTTTAGAGCATGTGGGATATTAAAGGGGAAACTTCTTTCCTGCCCTCAGATGCTCCTCATATCACTTTCACGTATAGTCAGACTAAGCGATGCTGTGTGATCATGCTGTGCAGATAACACAGTCAATATCTACTCTGGACGTGCTTCCACATTTTCAGACATGAAGAATTTGCAAACACTGATATACAGAGCCAGATCTTGAGAGTGTATCACACTTCAGGACACCTGTGGGATTAGCCAGCCCATGGGACTGGTTCAAGTCCTCAAGCCCAAGCTACAGTCAAAGTACAACCAATTATGTGCATCAGAAGTGCACTAGTCCTGAGAGTCCTGACCCTTTGTTCCCCCCATGAGGCATATTTAAGGTCAATGCTTTTCATTTAATATAAATTTACTAAAGGGCATGGAAATTCTTTGGCCCCACAGCAACATCTGATATGACGTGAACTTCCTTTTCACGTAGCTGTTCTGATCTCTGCCTTCCTTCATCTCTCTGTTCTTTTTACATCATGGCTGAATTTGCCCTTATGTTTCCATTTGTTAGGGTCTGGAACTTCCATGAGCAGATTCTCTAATAAAATTTTTAGATACAAAGAATACAAAATCTGGCCTTGTCATTCAGCAGAGGGAATAAAACAGTCAGATTTGGCTTAATGATTTCAAGGAACTGTTTTCAAACCTACTAACAGCAAATAATCTCTTCCCATTAAATTCAGTAGGCTCTGTATTAGGCATTGGGTGTTTAAGATTACTCATAGCACTTCAGTGTGGTCTTTATTTAGATTAAGAAACTCTTAAGAACCTGCTAGTCTTTATCTCCGTTTATTCCTAGCTAAATACTGTAGACAATAAAAGATAGCTTAGCCCCACCTCATGCCAGTTTGATCTGAATACTACTCCTCTCCGAGTTGGGCCAGGTGTTTTACGTAAAGTGCACTGTTAAACCCGCCTCCAATCTTCCTTTTAATCAGAGTGCAAGTCCATATAGTGAAAGACTACAAAAATGTATCAAATTTATCCATAAGGTCACACACAGCCTTCCCATAATAAATAAACTTGCACCTAAGAGTAGGAATTCATTTTTATAGTTGTCTGTATGTAATTTCAGACTGCTGATCCAGTGCTCCCTGCCAGTACTCCCGCAGACACAGAGTCAGCACAATGTCTAATAGCATCAGCAGTCGATGGTATCTCTAGGTATGTGTAAAACAGGGCGGGAGGGAAACATCATGGTTGGGTTTTTGTTTGGGGTTGGTTTTTTTTTTAACCAAATCATTTTTCTCAGGTCTTTTACCATTTCTGAGCTAGTTAAGGCACCTTCTTCACCTCTTTTTCCATTAGATTTTAAATTGACAACATTTAAAATGTCTTTGCTACTACTGATCAGTCACTCTAAGTCAATAGAAAAAAGAGGCAATCCCTTTACATATAGAGATTTTGTTTCATGATTTCTAAAGGATTTAACTTATTTTCATTGCGGAAAAAGTTTTGGTCTGGGTTTTTCTTTGCTTGTTTTTGGTGTCTTTTTTGGTTTTATTTTGTTTTGGTTGGGTTTTTTAGTTTGTTTAAAATTTTTGTTTTGTTTTGTTTTTTATTAAATATTAAGCTTTGTTTGCTCATCTCCAGAATCACACTTACTTGAGAATTTTAGTACTTCTGTTTTTCATGTGTGTCATAGTTCATTGTGTGTGACTCAACAGAGTTATGCAAGGCACGAGTTTAATTCAATGTAAAGGGCACTGAGATTCCTCAGCTCAGGTGTTAGAGACATACAGAAAAAAATTAGTGTTAGTTTTATAGCCATTTTTTAAAAAAATCCAAAATTTTCATCATTTTCAATAAATATTTTGTAGGTGAAATATCTTATCTGCTCTAAATGATCACAGGAATGTTGAAAATATAGACATAAATAGTTCTAAAATTGGGTATTATACTAAAATAAAGAAGTAAAATAAAATGTTTCCTTTTAGCCATATGAATCCTATTGATAATATATTTGAAAAAAAAACAACCCATAAGAAGAGTTTCTGTTAATCAACATAGAGGAAATAAAATGTTTTTTGATACCATCTTAAACAAACCAGATTTTTTTTTTACTGCAAAAGCAAAGAGGACAAAACACATAATCCATCTTAGTTTATGTTGGTGGCAAATAATGGCTCAATGGATCCATTCTTTCAGTGGAGGGGAGCAAACCACCCTGTCTAAAATTACAAATGTTGAGATCAAACCAACATAGAAAGATTAAATTAAACATCAGGAATTCTCACACTCACCAAGTATGCAAATGATAACCATAAAGAGAGGTAGAATTTTTCAGAACATTAACAGACAGAGGGTTCTACCCTTCAAAATCCATGCTGAAAGGAAGCAGGAGAAAGGGGAAGAGAAAATTGTAGGATGCAGTAAACTACCACCAAATCAGGAATAAGTTATAAATACCAAATTGACTTGGGGGGTAAAACTCTAATACCTATGTACAATAGACATATAATCCATTGGTTTGTTAGGGTTTTTTGTACCAGTGGCTGGCATTACACTTGCTGCTCCTTTGGCTTCTCTCATAGCAGCCTGTCACATTCTCCTCATCTCATTTGTTCATAAATAACCACGTTCTAATTAGTTTTACACTCACTACATGTCAGTCACTGTTACTATATAGGTCATAAGTTGTGCAGAGGGGTTGTGGAGCCTTCATCCCTGGAGATATCTGGAAGCTGTCTGGACATGGACATGGGCAACTAACTGTAAGTGACCCTACTTCAGCAGGGATTTGGACAAGATGACCTCTAGAGGTCCCTGCAAGCCCCAACCATTCTGTAAGATCATGTTAGCACAGAAGTTTGCATGGTAAACAAAACTCTGTAACACCACAATTAAAGGAAATGAAGCTTTCCTCTATGCTATGAAATATACAGTTTCAGACTTTAGATGATCTTACTAATTGTTTCAACCTTCCATTGCTCTGTCAATGACAGACTATATCTACAAGCTCATATCTTCCCATCTTCTTTAACATAATGCTCAAAAATATGCAGCAGTGATAGTTCAAGGAAATGAAACACTCTTTCCATATAAGGATACACTGGAAACATTAACGTGAGCTACTGAAACAAGACAGGATCATTAAATTTCAGAGCCAGCTTGACTTAGATTCTAAAAGCAGAGCTTCTCTCAAGAGCATGGACGAAATAATGCTAAAAATCATACTTCTGCTGAGTATAAGATTTTGAGCTAACAAAATTGCATTTAAGAAATATTCTTTTTCTGGACAGAGGGTTAGTTATATTTTAATTCACCTGAAACAAGTCTTACTTGCCAAGTGTAGTTATGGTAAGATTCTGGTCACATATAAGCTATTTCTGAAAGAAACTATCTGAAATCACCAATTCATATCAGAGTTGAAGAACTCTTCAGTGGCAGCACCTTGAATACTTCTTTCAGTCTAGAAATAGAAGTCACTGTGGTCCTTCACTGACATAGTGAACTATCCGGTATCTCTGCCTTGTAGGTCATGGTTTGAATTGCACAGTCTGAATGTAAACAGACACTAAAGTTAATCCAGTATTTTCTTTATCTTGTATTTCACAGTAAAATCTGAACAATGTATTGCAGGACACCATTCTGTTCATTAGCCAACATGTTTTTCTGCCATTATAAGTGGTAATTAACTTCAGTTTTGTAGTGCATTTGTCAGTGATGCTATTTTCCCCGGTGGATTCTTAACGATCTCTCTCCATATTTTACTCCTTTTTAACTCACCTCCACCAGATTTTTCTGGCTGGCTTGACAAAAATCTCAGCACAAACTGTATTTCTAGGAGCCACGGTGAACTTTGAATGCTAAGATTTTCCCCTTCGTATTTGGGAATTATGACACAAAGCATAAAGACAAACATCACAACAGATCACACAAATTGCAAGCAAGGTAGGTGGCGTTACCTGTCTGCATGAGGGCTCTCCATTGGGAATCCAGGCACAAAGGTCAGGAGTGAGCGGTTTGCTAGATATACCGGATAATAGAGAACAGCTCAGATATGACAACAGAACAGAAAAAATGAATAGTGTCTTGAAACTTTTTGTCTAGTATTTCTGTAATTCTTTTTCCAAAGAGTGTTCTGAGAAAGTATTGCTCAAAACAGTGACTGCTGTGATGCAGGGAGTACCATAAATTTCCTCTTTCCGCCTTGCAGTAAACTTCTACCCTTATGTATGATAATCTGGCTTTCAGTGAGCACACTCCTCTGAGAAAGGAGTGACCAGAGTAGCCAAAGTTCTTTGGTTTTCCTAAAGTGTGGAAAGAAGTAAAGGCAAAGAAGAAATGAACAGATACATCTAATCAAAACCAGTAACTGTTCCAGAGCTGAAGAATAATCACTGGCTGTGGAGTATGTGATATATATCACATGTCATATGTCAAGTATTAAAGAGATCTGGTAAAGAGACTTTATGGATATATAATATGTCATGGGGATGTATGCTTCATACTTGATTGTTTCTATCATCCTTCCCAAACAAACAGCAAGGTAATGGGAGTCTAAGAAGGATGCCTTCAACTTGTTGACTTCCTTATTTTTTTGTTCCCACAGCATTTTTGGTGGGAATAGGACTTAGTCCTTCATTGAAATAGACTTTTTCCTCAAGCTGCAACCCTAAGTCCATGCAAGCTTTTCACAATACCAATCTGTCAAGACTTCCCCAATGTCAAACCATTCCTAAAGATTAAATGAACAAAAGAAACCCTGCTTTGCTGAGAAGTATATTAACTTTTCTGGCCCAAACCTGGATGGCAGGATAAGAAGTTGTATATAGCTCAATTATATGCCTGCATAACATAGATTATCAGCCTACAGAAAAAAGCTGGACTGCTCTCTAGGAGACATCTGCAGAGGCTCAGAATGGGAAGAAAGAGGTTTTCTAGAAGCTGTTGAATTCAGTTTTGCACATGAAAGGAGAAAGATTCACAGGCAGATCTGGGAGACTTATACCATCTGAGTGGCATTAACTTTCCTATGTTAAGAAAATATTTTCAGAATTAATTTTTTTAAAGCATTTCTCAAGCCAGTTTGAATCAAGAGGAACACCCAAGATGGCATAGAAAACTCTCCCACCAATTCAGCAATACCTGCAGTGTGATCAAATAGAAATGTCTATGGCTTAAGTTTTGTATTATATTGTACCATATTGTATTGCATCATATTGTATTGCATTGCACTGTATTGCATTGTATTGTATTGCATACAGCAGTGTTGTATCCTATTGTATTGTATCTATTTTTGCTTATTAAGAACAATGAACCCTGAAAGCTGTGGGAACCTTCTTCAGCACTCTCCACAGATTTCTGTGAAATTCTGGACACATGTCTCTCAATAATGACTAGTTGTCACATTAAATCCATTGACGTTCCTCATGTCTATCACCTCTCTTGTCTATAATTAATAAGCAATTGAAAAATCAAAACCACTGATTATTATTTTTTTTTACTTAAGGTCTCATTCTTCAAGCACTGAAATCCACAGCAAAAATCTTCCCGATTGCAGTCAGTGGAGGATTTACACTAGCACTGCATTAGTAGGGCCTTGGTTCATTTCAGTAAACTAAATATACAGAAACCTTTATCTGGCACTGAAGGCGGCCAGCAAACCATAGCCAAGAGACCAGCACCCTCTCCTAGCACCCACAAGAAGATGGCTGCGTGCAAATTGCCTGCTGTGAACAGTCTGACTGGCCCATGCAAATTTCAGCCTTGTGTCCAGGAATTGCTTAGGAAAATGCTATTTAACTCAAGCCAAAACCATGCTGGGGACTGTACTGCCAATTTAATGATGCAGAAAATTTGAGTTCTGGGGCCTGGGAAAATTCCCCAGGACTGTTTAATTTACTAGTGTGGCTGAAGCCTCAGGCTTAGGGGCTTCCATTTACCCTTCTGCTCCAGTGGAAGAGTCAGGTAAAGTCCTTGGTGTTGTGCACTTTAAGAAAACATTGAGCTGTACGGCACTTAAATTAAATTTAAATATCTGCTACAGCATCTGATGTCAAGAAATGAAGGAACTAAATTAGCTTTACCAAACTGCCAAAACATAGCTGTTTATAAAGTTAAAGTAACTGGCATTTTTCTCAGGGCTTCTGGATCACTTCTCAGAGGCACCTACTTACCTTCATTATGTCTACAGGGAGAAAGGGTTTGGCATCCCTGCACAGCATGTCGCCTGAACTGCTCACTGCTGTCTTAAACAGGAACACCACAGCAACACGGCACTTTGCCTAGGGACTGTAAACACCGAGCAGAGTCAGAGACGCTACATAAACTGTGATTTGGAAGACTTGTAGTCCAGCACACCACTCCCCAGCACTTAGCTAAATGTGCTAGCCTGCCAGTACTGGGAACATTGCCTTCCAATAGGTACAGCAGGGATCCTTCCTAGGACTGCCTCAGGACTGGACTGTTCAGGGTCTTTTTCTGAGAGTCCATCAAAGTACACACATTCTTCCTGCAACATGTTACCCAAGGGAAGAGTTTACCATTCAATTACTTACGATAGTGTAAACACAATGAGTCATACACAGAGCCAAAATAAATGTCACTCATAGTCCTTACTCAGAGTTACATTCTCTGCAAACTATCTCATTCTGCTGAATGACAAAGCCATGGTAAATGTGTTGCATCCAATAACACAAGCTTTCAAACAGTTTTCTAATCAATTTTGACTATAAATGACTACAGAAGACAAACTTTGAAATAATTACATTTTTTACAGTCCAGAGTAGCACCTAATTATATTCCAAGGAAGCAGTAAACTCTTGTATTGCTGATGAATGGTTGGCAACATCGTTTATTTTAATGGATATACATTACTTGAACTAAGTCTTTGCCATCTGTTCTGCTCCATAATTAGGGATGTAAAAAGAACATATTTCACAATTACATCACTAAAACGTATAATGTAAGTGACTTAAATGCATATGTATGTTCTCCGAACAATGTAGCATGCATCTGTGATGTTTCTGTCATGTTTCAGAAATAAATCAGGATGGACGGAAGCTACTTAGTCATTACACAGTAATTTTCTTGGCTGTCAACTTTGTTAACAAAATTCAGGATATAATAGCAGGAAGATTCTACGGGATAAGCACTTCAAGCAAAGTAAAAGTATATGTATATAAAATGGGAATATCTCCAATAGAATCTTTTTAATTCTAGTGGATTTAAGAAATAAATTTATTGAAATATAAGTACATTTCTGTAAACATATGTTTCCTGCTGTTTAATGGACAGCTGTGAGATTTTCCTCTAATCTCTTGGGATTTATCTGAATGGAGAAACAGAACTAATGGCTTAGGTAGCATTAGTAATATGCCATACCTTAATGTAAGTAACAAATTCTGGGAAAAATAATGTGTTTGACTCACTAGCACACATGTATTCCCATAGTATTTACACAGTCCTCTACCCAGAAAACAAAAAAAAACAAAAGAAAGAAAAGAAAAAAGAAAAAAAAAAAAAGGAAGAAAGAATTAAAAATTGTAAAGTTTTAAAATTTTTATTATGTCTTTGTGTTATGACCTGATTCTTTTTTTGCTCACATGGTGTTTATGTTGTGATGTCATTGGTGGAGTTACTTTTCATACTTAGCAGAGGATAATCAAACACAGATTCTGCATTCAGCAAAAGTGTCATCAATTGAATAGTATTAGGGAAGTCCTTATCCTTGGAGTTAATTTGGTAGGCATTTGGAAACTATTTAATAATTACTTTATTACAAGTTTTAGGTAACCAGGCATAAAAAAAAAAGAGACAATAGTAATTAGGTTGAAGCCCTGTAGACATGTATCAGGGTTTCTGTGAAAGTTATGGAAGTATTTTGTTAAATTATATTTCAACTTCCTTGTGCCATCTTGTCCTGAGTCTTGTGAAGCCAAGCTGAAAAATCTCCCTCCTCCCATAAATTCTAAATGAGGGAATTGCCATCATATGTAAAGTACCTTCCCAGTTCTGCTATACCCATGCTTCTATCAGTACTTCCGTAGAAGGATACCATGTGCTCCAATACTGAGAAGCATACTTCAGGTATCAAGTTTCTACCTAACTCAGACAGAACAGCATATGGGAAATGCACCAAGTACATCACACGAGAACTACAGCACCATGGCCATTGCATGCGTCTTTCACACCAAGGGAAAACATTGGGCTGGGTCATGCTTTCCACTTCTGCACACTGAATGTTATCTGTATATTGGAAAGTGCCTCGTTCAGATTGTACCAGAGAATTTGGGTAATTCCAAGAGTAACTCTGTCTTATTGTCTCAGTTTGCATGCTACTAGTGGAAAGTAGTGGAAAGTTAGACTCCATGAGAGTCTAACCCCAGCTCTGGGAGTTAAAAAGCCTTACAAGGCTCAAGACTGTATCACAGACTGAAGACGACAGTGTAGTACATCTTACCTTTGCTCTGCCTCTGGCTCAACCAAGATACCTATGTGAGGAACTAATAACCCCAAGATGATGTATTGTAAAGAGTTCTTCTAGGATAGTTAAATCACATCAAATATGAAGCAATAAATAAAAAGGAAAAAGAAACCACAAACCAACAACAACAAAAACTCTACTTTAATCTCCACTACAGAATGGAAAAAAAAAGGGGAAATCATGCTTGACTAATCTGATAGCATTCTATGATGTCATGACTGAATGGGTAGATGCAGGGAGACCAGTGGATGTAATCTACCTTGACCTTAGCAAGGCGTTTGACACAGTTTCC
>JAVSBS010002293.1:0-67518 GCA_033124195.1 Coracias cyanogaster
GTTGTTAACAAAAGTCAAATAACATAAATGTGCCTCGAATATCACTTTATCATTTATACTTGAAAGGCACCGGGGAATTTGGCAGCTAGAACCAAAATCAAGCAGAGGACAAAGTAAGGGTAACAAGTGATAAAAGGGACATGAATAATTTATGTTAACTCAAAAGCCAGCTCAACACAGCACCTGACAGGGAAGCGAAACCCCCTTAGCAGAGCTCTCCTGGGCACTATGCACTGTGTACAAGAAGCCTTGGTAATCAGCTCCCTGCAGTGCCATTTCTACACCCCAGGGAGACTGCGGCCACTTAAACAATTTGCATTCTATCACATCGGTTGAATTAGGTTCTTTTCATAATGGGATTTGACAAATGTGCTTCATATCTTGCTTCCAAAAGGGAGGAGTGTCAAACATATGACACTTTCAGGTGTGTTTCCTGAAGCTTCAAACCTCACCCATAATCTCCAAGGTACAGTGTGGGAGAGTACAAACTCCTTACTGTTATTCTCCCTGATTTATTTCTCTGCATCTATATCCTCTACCTTATCTTATTTCTCATTCTTCTTAATGAAAAAAGGGCATTATCTGCAGCATAGGTACAGTTCTTTTCACTGCAGTAAGAGTAGAAATAAGACTCACCTAGATAAGGTGTGATGGAGTGGTATTAGAATGGCCTGCAAGCAGATGAGAGAGATAGGACTTGGAGTAGGGGTTGATATTGAGGATAATGAATGATTGCATCTTCTGGGTTCTAAGATTCCAGATTTCCAACAGTAAAAGTAATACAATGTCTAAAGATAAGCAAATTGCTAAAATGAGAAGCAGAGCTGTGTACAGAGGAGCGATGGTACAGTTTAGCCCCAAGGGATAAGAGCTGAATAAATGAATGGACAACAAAAACTGTCTACCTTCCTGATTTAAATAAACTTCTTACTCAGCTCACAGAGTTGGACTCCTAGCATCCAGATACATTTTTGCATTTGGAGATAGAAAATGCAAATCTGAATTTTTGAGGTTTTTAAGCTGTTGACAAGGGAGAGGAGATAAGGCTTTGCTATAAGCTCTTGCCCTCTGTGCTGCTCTGGCCTTCTCGGTGAACCCAGCACTGAAGAAGCAAGGATGTCTTGCACACCTTTCCTGGCTTTGCAGAACTTCAGAGTAAGTGAGAGGACACCTGCCGTTTTAAAAAACATCTGAGTACAAAAAGGTGAATCTTGTTCATGTAATTCCTGTGACACTTCTGCTCAGACAGAAACAGAAAAAAGAGCATATGGCTGCAAAGCACCCATAATCTGGGAGTTTCTGCAGCATTGTACTCGTCATCATTGCTCTTTTCCATGTTTTATGACTTAAAGTCACAGTATGTACTGATAGCACGCAGCCCAATAGGCATTAATCCCAGAATCTCATTTAAGCAAGTGACATATTTAAATATGTTTAAACTCAGATACAGATGCTTTCCCTAATTGAAGCTTTAAGAAAAACACCACCCACCTCCCCTTCCCAGTGCCTAGCTTTTAGGATATCCTGCCTGAAGAATTAAATAGTACAAGTGCTCGTGGTTTGTTCCAGAGAGGACTTCCTCAGCAAGAGACCCAAGTTTATTGTCATTTAATAGAAAAGACTGTCCCTCACACTTTCTCTTGGTGGATTTATCCAAGTCTGTATTTGCCTTATTCATGCTACAAGATCTAGGGGAAGCTGGGCTGGGTATTTCGTTGTTCTCTGATCTTTGTTTGATATGACTGGTTGTTTACCAGGATTAACAAGATAGCTCAGCAAAAATTGGCTCAGCAAAAGCCAATACTAATTGTTTTTTCAGATTTTCGGAACCTTTATGATAATATTTCAGCTCCTAAAACATGAAATGAGAGAAAGATTTATTTTACATGGGGCAATTGATAGATGCAACTGAAACAGCTTTTGAGATGAAGATCTAACATTGTCATCATTTCAGCAGAACATACCCTTTTGAGGCACTGGTTAATTTGGTTTTGTTGTTTTTAATTTGGCAGCCAGACTGACTGTATTCACACCGACTCCTGGTTCTCCTGCACCAGCTGCTAGTCTTCCCTAATTCATTATTCACAAGATCATTAGTGCTGGTGGTGGGAATTGACCTCAGAACGGCTCACCCTTCTCATACCCGTCTTGTTTTGGGTATGTCTTTCAAATGGCATCTTAATTATCCTTTGGCCTTAAATACCCAGGTGGAGGTTTTAATGGGAGTGTGGGGTGGTGTTGCTCGTCCAACTAACAGATGGCTGTAAAATTGTGCGGGTAAAGATACTTGTCACCCGGGGGAAAGAGCAGGAGGCAGGACATGGTCTGACACATGGATTAGTGCTGTGCTGGCAGGTGCTGTGTTGACGGCAAGGGCTGATATGCCAAGTCCAGGATTCCTTCTTTTTGTGATCCTTCCTGTTCCTCTATCTTTTCCTGCTCCTTCAGTCACTGAAAGCCAAAGAGCCCCTGGAAGGAAGCCAGAATGTTTTTTTCAAGTAAGACTAAGACAGAAAAGGGGTGAGTTTTCACTGAGGGACAGTAAAAAAAATAAGAGTGTTTTGAAAATTCAGCTTCTTACTGTCTTATGAGCTTATTTTGATTTCTTAAAGTATTAGTTCATTTGCTCATACTTGAGGAAGCAATCCTTTGCTGTATTATGACTCTTGGTGGTGTTTAAACATCTACAATGCTCCTTTTCATACTTTTCTCTGAAAAGGAACAATGGCCTGACCCTTGCACAGACCATCAAATATTCTGCTAAGTCTCTGTCTTTTTGTTCCTCTGGAAGCAGTCAGCTTCATGATGTCATTCAAATGTGTAGTCAACATGACAACATAACACAGAGTAGATGATTGGCAGATGTTTTAAAAAATGTTTAAGGCGGTGATTTTTGAGGGTTTTTTACTTTTTTTTCCCCCTCCAGTATTACCTGTTGAGCAAATCACAAATAGGAAATGGCTATAAAGCAAACAACAACTACCTATTTTTTTTTCCTTTTCTTAAGTATTTGAATACCAGGTTTATCCAGTTTCTTCTTAGTAGGCTATTGTTTCTCAAGCCATTACAGACAGTCTAAAAAGACAATAATAAATGTTGACTATATATACACACACATCATATACATGTCTGCATACACTTCTATGTATATAATTTTGCTTACAACTGCCTGTGGGTTGCTTGTTTTCCTAGCTGAATCCTCTTGTTGGTATCAGGCTGTACCTATGATGCCATGGTCCAGATTGGGCTGCAGGCACACATAGTAAAATAAGGGGGCAAAAAGCCACTACGACGATGGTCTTTGGCATAAAATTCACCCCAGAAGCCTCAAGTCTTCTCTTTTTCTTTCTCCATCAGCTGTTTTATCAAGTGCCTCACAGAAACGCAGAGGCCCAGCATGAAGAACTCATGCCACAAAAAAGTAAAGAAATTGGAAGCAGAAAGCCCCCTAGTGCTTCCCCTGGGTGCAATAGAGCCTGTGTTTTTAAAAGTAAAGTCTTTCCCTGGAAATCTTCCAAGGATAATTCTCTGTACTTGCATATTTTTCCCATTTTACACATAATTGTGTAGCTGACATTTTGTATGGTATGTTAAATCATTTCAGGTTTTGGAAGGCCAATTCTGGCAACATGCTCCGTGTAGCAAGAGATGTGAAAGGGTAGGATCAAGGGAGGGAAAGCAGAACTGGAGAATTCCTTCAGCAAGAACAACTGTCCCAGGCACTGCTGTTAACAAGCAGTCAGGCAAGAAAACAGACATGGGAATCAAAGATCAAAATCTGAACCAAAGTGCAAGATCAAAAGACTGCAAGTACAGCTGAGCTGTGCACAGCCATCATCCTGCTTCTATTTCCACCTAACCAGGGGACACAAAGAATTTAAACAGATTTATTCCACCAGTGACTATTAAACTGAAGATTTTGACAGCACTGTGTTTCTAAATGCAAAAACAACTAGGGGCAAAAGCATCTTTCAAAGAGCGTTGCCAGGATTCCTCTTAAATATCAATTCTGTATCTCTCTTATTAGTAGGAAGTGACCTGCAGGGTAAATGGTCTTGATAAGCAGAGTTCACAGTTGATTCTGCTCTGATGAAATATGTTTTCTAAAATAAATTATACTAGTTATTTTTTCCTGTCAATGAATATTTCTCACTGCTTTTGTATAATAACACGTGTCAAAAGGCAGGCACAGATCTGAGTTTGGGTTTGGGCTTCAGGTATTTAGGGACACTTGAAGTCTGACTGTTTTCTTGGCACTAGCTTCACTGCAGCCAGTGTCAAGGCCGCAACTGAATGATAACGGAACCAGAAAAGCAAAAGCATGTGTTGTGTATTCATCCGAGGATTAATATGGGCTGTGAAACAATAAACGCAAGCCTCGCTAGAGAAAAGAGTCACCATTAGGTGGTAGTTTCTGCGGGCAAGGCCATTTTCCTTTACAGGGCCATTGTGGTGTAGTCAAGTGACTGGTTTTATGTGCCTTTACTCACATTTTCAATGCATAATGAATAAAAGATAGCATAGTCTGGGGAGCAAAAATACTGTCCTCTATTCTTTGCAGAAATATATAACTTACAGCGCTAAGTACTAGAGGACATTTCTTAGATGTATTTGTTGTTTCCACTACTAAAGCTTATTAAACAGTAAGTAGTAAATGGGGCTTGAAGGTCAGTTTTGCTGGGAATGTTTATATTTACCTAGTTTTCAGAAGACGTGCTCAGTTACCTGGAATAATTCTGCCAGTCAGCTGTCGAAGGTGGTGGCTACAACCTGAATGCACAATGTGACCATTTAGCATTCATCCCACTACTTCTTGTTAGTGCCGTAAGGTTTGTACCTTGAGTACAGCATATTAGAGCCCATCTGCATGTAAAGTGAAACCACTGAATTTTTATCAGTGCCTCATTAATTCAAATGTTCTATAAAACTCACTTTTATTGATTGAGTTTAAGGCATTTTGGTCGGGGATTTTGCTGTGGCAGACGAGACTTTCACTTAGCGGTAGAGGGATGATTATCAGCAAAGAATGGAAAAATTACAAAACTGATGAAATGATGTTACACTAGGAATGGGAAAATATATTTAGTCTCCTAATTTATAAAGATGTCTGTAAGACCAAAATTATAGGTTTCTCTCTTTGTGTCTTTTGACTTATCGTAACAGGCAATTATTAGATGACTTGCCTTATGATTCTGCCATTAAATATAAAATTTCTCTGTGTTTGTTCTTTATAGGGTTAAATGCAAATTACTTGACAAGTTATGTAAAAGCAGAATGAGGCATATTTTTATGTTGAACTGGGGGCCTTTAGTACAACTCAGGTGTCCCAGGGGAGAGATGGAGAGATAGGAGATCCATAAGCTTCACATACGGGATCTTCACTGGGTCTACTTGTGCTTATAGATAGGATTTGAGCCTACCTTGGTTTTCAAAGATAGTATTGTGAGGCTTCACATTTGATAGATTTACAATTTCCATATTAAGTAAATTCAGTTTGCAGATGACAAAATATAAAATTAAAAAACTGTTAGTGATGATCTGGACAGCAGCAAACTACATAACTTTGAAGCCACTTTGTCACCATGTACTCAGGCAGCATTGAGGTCTGCCCAATACCAAACTGCTCAGAAAGACAGATTTTGTCCCGTAGCTTGCCTCCCTTTTGTTCTACCTTTCACAGCCTTGTTAGCATTACTTTTAGAGCTGGTTTTGCATCAGAGCTCCTATTAGCTTCTAAGCAAATTGTTTTCAGATCCAAGGAGGAGTCAGGACAGCATTTTTATGGCAAAGAAGTTTAACCTTACTGGGTTAGTGGAGGACGGGAATGTCTGCTGGCCTTCAGCGTGTCCATTTTGGGACTCGAGTTAGAAAAAGGGAAAAACTGGATGGGTTTCTCCTTCATGGAACTCATATAAGGAAAAACCAGGACATAAGTGTCATCAAGGCAAGGGATAGCATTCCATCAGCACCTGAATGACTTTTCATGCCTGATTTACATAGATATTGAAAAATTTCATGTCATCCCAGCCCCATTTTTCTGTAAGACTTCTAGATCAGTGTGCTTTTTCTAAATGATACTGGAGTTGACTTTGTTCTCGTAGTTGAAAGTTAGGCTTAGATGGCAATGATACTAAGTTTTGCAATTGCAAGCACAGTTCATTGGAAAGATAAAAAATAAAATAAAGTTAATTGGTGTAATGATGTCTCATCAAATAATTAGGTTAAATGTGCAATCCAATTTTCTTATGTGCCACAGCATGCTTATCATGTACAGCGATGTGTAATGATGTTATTAAGCTGTTGTGCACACCGAGTTAAAAATGAATAGGGTTTTGCATTCTAAATGCTTCTGCGTTTAAAAGTTTAATATACTGGCTGCTTTTTGTTAAAATGCCTAAACATAAGTAATTTTAAAATTGTATATGAGTAAACACCACTGCAAGCCACAACACTTAGTTCATACACTACCTTCATAGTGATCCATCATCATCACTTGGATGTGATCATCCTGACCTCTGTGAGTCAGGACTAAAATACCATCATTGTAGTGTGGTGGAGGTTCAAGTGAACCGGTGTGTTTGCGTTTATATATCCAGGGCCGTGTTTCTTCATGTTGCAGATCATGCCATTTGTCTATCTGCCCACTTGGGCAGCCAGAGAGGACAAGAGTGAAACAACTGTCAGTGGGACTGACTGATAATGGCTTATCTGGAAATAAAAAAAGATATATAGGGTGTGGCTCAAAATATTTACTAGATTTCTGATCTGTAAAACAGCCAAACATGTTAGAAATCCAGCTTTTTCTCTGAAATCATATCAATGTATCTATTTGTAAAAAGCATGCCTTTCTATATCAGTGGAGACCTTTAAATTATGCAGTTTGGTTTTTTCTCATAGATTTTTCTCTTTCAGCGTAATACACATTTATGTCATGAACCTAATTTTCTATGAAGTTAGCGGCAAATACTTCACGAAAACATATGAAGAAACTATTAGTCTGAAGACCTAAAGAGCCATTAGTTAACGTACATGGAACTGCACCAATAAATAGATACCAGATCAATCTTTAGTGTAAACCACAAGAGCATTCATAATGTAGGCTCACTTTCAAAATTAATGGGTCTTGCATTGCTTTGTAAAAAAGCAGTTAATGACCTGACTTTGATCAGTTTACCATAGACATAGAATGAACTGGCGCTGAAAACATGGAGAGTAGTAAAATCAGAACATTGTTGTAAGCTCTAATTTTTTTAAGGATGAAAAAAGACCCAAATGTGAAATCATGATCACACTGAAATTAATTGTAAAACTGGCTTTGCATCCAGGGGAGCAGAATTTAACAGCATTGTGGTATTGGTAAACATGTCATCCCATGATGCCCTATTATATGGTGATGATATGATGACCTTTTTCAACAAAATCAAGCACAGAAATTCTAGATTTGTGTGTATGCAGAAAGAAATGATTGTTCTGTAATATCCATCCTATTTAAGTTTGCTTGGACAGAACTATTAGATTTGTAGCCCTTGGTTGTGTACAATGTAAAATGCTGGCGCTTTTGCTAACCTTATCTAAACCTCTTGTGCCTACAAATGCAAAGTAGAAATTAGCAGCAACTAACCTGTTCATGTGGCATTCCCAGCCTTTCTGCAGGTCACACAACGGTGTGCGAACAGCTGGGCTGGCGGGTCATCATTTCTCAGTATCTCTGAGGTGGGAACTGAAAAGTCCTGAGCACAGCAGCTCTGCTTGACTCTCTTGAAATATAAAAGCAAATGAAGAAGCAAGCAGAAGGGAGCAGAGAATGAAGTCCACAGTGTTTGTATTTATTTTGGGAGGCTTCATTTTTCCAAAGAGTGTGTGAGGCCTGCTGTAATTAATCTTTTCTCTCCCTGACTCTCTATAAAACTGACAGTTGCACACAAGCAATAAAAATATTTGAACACAACAAGCAAACAGTTATTTATTGGAAAAACATACTTGTAGAGAGATTTAGTCATTCCTTCAAGAAACACTTTCAGGGAACAAGCCCACTGTGCCCTTGATTGACAGTGGTCTGTTTTCTCTCACCTTGATGAGTCTGGCTCAGTGGGTAGTCCAACCATCAGGTCATATATGTATTAAGGGCGAAAAGAATTGACAAAGAATATGCTACAAAAAGTGATTTACCAGCTGTGCACAGTCATTGTAAGCACCCTGGGTTGATTGTTATTTGTGTGTAATGGAATAGCTGTGGACAGCAGGGCTGGGAAAACCGAGGGTCAGATTCAGTGTGGTGGTAAAACACTGAAATTATAGTGAACAGGAGGAATTGCCTCTCTTGGTTATTTTAGGGGTTTGTTTTGTTTTATTTTATTTTATTTTTGGCCGGACAAATACTGAGTGCTATCTAAAAACTTCTGAGTCTCAATCAGGTCTTGACCTTCCTTCCCCCCTGTTAATAATTCTTGAAAACCCCCTGGAAATTACATCCGCAGACTTCATGCAGCATCTCCTTAATAGCAGAGGCTATAGGCCAATGTCCTAATGTCAGTTTATAGTAATATGCTATTTCTTTTTAAGTTATTTTGGTACAACAGAAAGACATAATAAATAAGTAACTTTCATGTAATTCGGGATACGTTTCTTTGGCATTGCAACCCTTCTTGTGAGGTACAGTTAGGGGATTCTGACTGCATATCTAATAAAGAATCCAAAATACGTCTTTATATTTAAATATATGGCCCCATTGTGATATCCCTTGGGAATCCTAATGCTTGAGAAGCATAAAGCCGTCTTCTGCAGAAATAGTTTGCTCATGTCTAAGTTTACCTTTCCCTTGCCAGCTTCAGAGAGGAGGGTTTGCTTTGAAACGGAACATTGATGTTGGGAGGTTTTAAAGTGCATACATAACTCTGTGAAGCTTCACTTTCTCTCTTAACTCCAGTCTTATATGTCCATCAGAGGCTTTGCAACAGACCAGTATCATTAGTACCCTGCATAAGACACCATTCCTTTGATGGCATGCACAGAATCAGGCAAAGATGAAGGGGATTACAGATTTCTTTGAAGGCAGAATGCACAACTACTTAGACAAACAGTGTGATTTCAGAGAAAGCAACACAATGTTTCATTTTCATTCATCTCAAATAACATTTCTACTTCTTGAAATATTCCAGAAATCTCTTTCACTATACAGTAAACCTTAGAAAGTTTTTGTACGTGCCGCCAGCCAGCCTTAGGGATTTTTGACAATTTGCAGATATCTGTTTTTCTTTTATCTTTTCTTTGGTTCTTTAACATTCCTACCTCCCTCCCTTTTAGGGATGAAGTGGAATACTTTGTATAGCTACTACTTAAGAAAAAAAAATCTCTACTGGTATAACTTAATACTATTTGATATTAGTTGTAAATAAAGACTAACACTAGCATTAGCAAGAAGAGTTCCTGAAACAAAGTCACAAGAGTTCCTCATTGTTAAGCTCTATAGGATATTTTCTTCTTGCAAGAGAATCGCTGGCATCTTTTAGCAACTGGGAGCGCATGAGGTGTACTCAGCTAATATGCACCTTGGATAACTGTTACTCTGTTTAAAGTAGAAAGAAGTTTTCAAATAGCCTGTGCAGAGTAAGGGATAGAGGCAGAAGCAATTGGAGGAAAAGAAAGCTGTTGAGAGAAATAAACTAAAAATGTTATGTCTGAAATGGGAGACTGAGAACAGGGCACTGGGTGTTTTGACGGAGAAAAACAAGGGGTAAATATCTGCATATTACTTGCACAGACATATGAATATGGCTGAAATGAGCTGGCCTCTGTTGGTTTCACTCATTTGTGACTCATACACTGCACAAGTAGAAAATAGTGTACTCAGCAACTGCAAAGTAAATGTCTTGTCTTACACAGAGGAAAAGTATGAAATCTAGTTCATTGCTAAATATCCAAAAGTAAAACATCTCTGCTTCTCATGGCCCATGGCATACAGACCTAGCAGGGGAGTTAGCGGTGCTTTAAATTCATAGAGAAAAGTATCAGGTCATTTTCCTACAGCTCCTTCAAACTCAAATGTATTGCTTGTCCTGGACTTGAAAGTACTTAATGCCAAAGGTTTAACTTTCAGATAGGGGCATCTTAACAGGATGTCAAAATGAGGCACTCGGATGCTTCATCTGACAACAATCCATGTAATTGTCACTGTGCCTGCTGAAGTGCTCTTTTGTGCGACCAAAGAGACATTTGGACAGCCTGTTAATGATCCCAGGTGCATTTTTTTTTCAGTTAAATGACTTGACAGAAGAAAATGGATGAGTTTTTAGATTTTGAGTCATGCAATTCAAGCTGTATGTTTTCTCAATATATTTTCCCTGTGAAAAAGAAAAATAGCCTCTTCTGTACTCCTGTTCTCTACATCTTCGCATCATGTTTCCTGTTGAACAAACAACATCAGAAAAAGGAGACATTTGCATCAGAACTTTTAACTGATTGCATATATTACTTCACCTTAGGTCTACTGTACCATTGCCATCACAGTAAAATTTTTATTAATACAGGATGTGCAACCCAGGACAAGCCTGTAGACCTAAAATTACAGCACAGTTACCTCCAGAAAAGTAAACTTAAAATAGTACCACAGGACATTTCTGAAAATTATAATCTCTGATATATCAGTGTAAGAAAAGCTGGGACCTAGCCTGGGTTGCCAAACTTTGAATATTGTGTGGTGTACCTAGCTATAAATTCCAGATAAGCAAAGTTAGAAGCTGAACAATTGCCATATAGGAACTTCTGCCATGGCTGTGAAGGAAATGGACTACATCTGAGGTAAGACCATTTATTTCCTAAATGTGTCTACAACAGCTTTCATATGGCTTTTAGTCTGTTCTTTTTCCTTTAAGAGATAGATTTTCATTTAGGCTTCTTGTTTTGACGTAGTTATGGCTTTATCTGTAGCCTTGGGGTTCTTTTTAGGACTTTTTCCCCTAGGTAATACTTTTCATTTTGCCTACATGACATTTGTTGCTTGTGGAGGATACAAGGTTCTGTCAGAGGTGGTGCTTTTCTCTCATTCGGAGGTCCAGCCAGATACTGATTTGTTCTTCATTGCTTTTTGCTCGTAACAGTGCAAAAGAGGGAATCTTGCAAATACACTTGGGAAGTTTTAAAAGTGTTCTTGTAATAGCCGCTTCATAATTAAAACATTTTTATTTATTTTATGTAAGTGCAGTCATGCTGTTTGTGGCCTTTGTACCAGATGAAAAAAATCTATTGTAGTTGTACTTTTAGTTTTGTCTCTCTGTGGACAACAGTGTCCCTGGGGACTTGCAGTGAAAACCTAAAACATGATCTTGATGCCGGCAGATTTCAGCTGCAATGCAGAATTACAGCTGCTTCTGGTGACCGTGCAGATGACCTTCATGTACATATTGGCCTTCATTAGACTTCTGAAAACTCCTGAACTTTTGGCTGCTAGGTGAGGAATACAACCTAGAAGGCTTAAGAATAAGAAAGAACAATCGCTTTCTTTAGAGGAAAGGATACTCCATCTCAGGAGTTAGTGATGTCAGAAAAATACCTCACTGCCGGAGATGACTGATGTTTGTGTGCCAATCCAAGTACCTTATGTCCCATCAAGCACACAGTGTCGGTGCAGGATATATTGTGGGTACTCCTTCTCACCCCTGTTTTCAGAATTGCATGGGCCGTTTAGGAGGGAGGAAAATCTTACTCGAGTGTAAAATCTGGTAATGCATGAGACACTCTCACCAAAAGGTCTCTAAGGGTATTTGTGCAGCTACTGTGCTCGATAGGAGTGGCTGTGCTGTCATGCTGCTTAGCATAAAACTGAATGTGTTCTTTTGCCCTGTACTTTACTGCTAAATGCCTTCTTCTTTCCTTGCTCACGTACAGTAATTAGAATATAGGTGTCCCTTGGAAACAAGGCAATGCTTACAGAGCTTGAGGAGGAGATAATTTGATAACTTGTTAGGGTAGAAGCTAAAAGAGAACTAATTTTTTCATGCTTATACATTTCCAATCTTTCTTTTGAGACAGTATATTCACTGCTGTCATCACTACTAATCTGAAGCTATCAACCCTGCCATCAGGAAACAGTCTAGTTCCTTTCCTTAATAATATTCAGTTGAACACTCAAAAAACCACAGAGGATGAGATCAGACAACTCTTTAGGTGATAGCCAGGATCTGTAATGAATGAAAAAAGGGTGTAGTTCAACTGCCATTGAGGTTAATAAGACATTGATTCAGGGACATCAGTGGGAGTGTGACAAGTCTGGATACATGAGGACAAAGTCATGAGGTGAGGTTGATGTAGGATGTGTTGACTTTACAGGGATTATATAGGGCTGGTTTCATACTTTACCCACTTAAGTTCTGATGGTAGAAATATGCACTTAAGCCTGAACTGAGGTATGTGACCAGTCTCATGAATTTCAATGGATAGATTTCTGTGCAGAAAGTCAAGTACGTATATTCTGGTAGGATCCAGAGCTCTGTTTAGGTTTCTGTTTGAACAGCAAGCAAGCAAAGTGTTATTAAGTCATCTGGTGTGATATTTCTAGCAAAATTTGTTTGAGTGCAGATAGAGTAAATATTTTGTTCATGACACCATCAAGACTCAGATGTGCAAACACAGCCATCTTGTTGAGTTACGCTTTCAGAGCTGTAGACATAAATAATAACAATTCAGCAAAGGTTTCAAAGCTCTTTACAAAGGCAAGAAAGTATTATCTTCATTTAGAGATGGAAAGAACTTTAGATGAGGTGCCCAAGGTCACAAAATAACTGTATTAGATTTGAACCCTGAGCTTGCTGTCAACCAGAATTGAAATGTTATTGTCTCCGCTCAATTGTAACTTGATTTTCATCTCCAGATTAATGTTCAGACTTAATGGTTAAGAAGGTCAAATCTTTCTAATGGAAACATTTTTAGTCAAATTCACCCTCTTTATCTAAGAGTCCTTTTTAATCACTTACAATCTATAGCTCCACTAATTGTGACTAATTGTACCTCTGTGTTGTTAAGGTAATTTAATTTTTTTACAGAGTTTTGATGTTCCTAGTTTATACTGCTGTTAATTAAAGCACTGCTACTGTTTGGACAAAAGCAATGTTGTAGTAATGCTCTCAAATATTCCCCTCCACTAGGAAGCTTGTGGGATCTTAGGGGTCATGTTTCTATGCTACAGAGGGCTAGCCTAGAGTAACATGTAGTACTTTATAATGCTACTTCAAGCACCATTTTTAAGTTGTCACCTTTTGTTCTTTTCCATCTCTTACTTCCTTGGAGTACCACGTACTTACTCATTTAGAACAACAGCAAACACTGACTCCAAACCAAACGTGGGGCTGCAAGGGGAATAATTTCACCTGATTACATTAATATTTTATTGGAAGCAGCATGACAAATTGGAGACTGATTGCAAACAGCAGACAATCACTGACTGCAGAGTATCCTGGCACTCCACTGGCACTTTACGTCCTTTAAGGAGCCATTCCAAATCTACAGGAAAATGGTTGAAACATTTTAATTTTGTAATATAAATTGCATCACTCACTTAACCAGCTATTTAGCTGATTGTAATTATGAAAACACTGTGATATACTTAGCAAAGCCTTAGAAGACGTATGACAGTGTGTATTATTAACAGACTTGTATGCTTGCCATGTCATTTTAACTACTAGTAATTCATATCAAACCAATGAGAATATAACAATTTCGCTCAAAATGCAAAAAATTATTAGCTGGTCTCAGTCAGATTATTTTCCCAGAACTGCATGCAGTAAGAGATTATTAATGACTTTTTCTTTATTGTGCATTCCTCTGAAATAGTTACCTTAATTATGGCATCTTGATTTAATATATGTAAATGCATTTTGTAACAGAAACCTTCACTATTTATAGAATGACTTTCACTATTTTCTGAGATGCTGCAGTCGGTTCTTATTAGCAAAGAACAGCCTAATCCTCCAAGCAGCTACCCGCAGCTGTTGCCTGATTTAGCAGCTCAAAAATGCTGGCACATCAGGCTCCTGCAAATGCTTGCAAAATTTTGAAGGAATTGGTTTGGGTCAGTGTTACATCTTTGTAATTTTCAAGTGAACTGCCATTTTTATTGACGTGTGAATGATACAAGCAGAGCTTTCCCTTGACTTAGCAATGGAATTTGGGAACTTGGGTCAGAGGAAGAACTATGTTACTGTGCTGTAGAAATTTAGTTCAGTGTCTAAGTAAAACCGATGAATGAACCAAAAATCCTGAATCCAACACTCCTGCATAGGTAGAGAGTCACTAATATCAAGAAGAATACCTCCAGATTAAGTCAGAAATTGTGTGCCAAAAGAATGCCTGAGCAGACATTTACGGTCCTAAAAAATAAATTATTTTGACTTTCTTAAGTAAATACTTTAACAAATGTGCTGCTTTTTCTTGAATCTGTGATAGTTTTAAAATTTCACTTTCTATGACCTATAGGCCCTATGAGAGAGAAATTTGTATTTTTTTACCATAGTAGGTGGTAAAAACAAAAGGCTAGTCACAGATAGAATATATATTTTCACACATTGATTCTTGCAAAGTAAGTACCAGTAGCTTTGTGCTTCCCTCTGTAGCATTGCTAATAATTTTTAGTATGTCGTGTTGGTGAAATTATCTACCAGTGTCTCTGTCCTCTGTTGCCAAAACCAGCAAGTTTCAGGTTTGTTGTTTATACTCCTTTAAGGAAGTTTCAGGACTCTTGGAGTGTTTTCTATGTTCTCTGTATCAGATCCTTAAAGAATTTACTAGCAGGCTAGACTTTCTACTTGATTTAATTCTCAGATACTTCAAAGGAAATTCTGGCTACATTTATATGAAAAATAAAGATACCCATTGCAAATGGGATAGGTAATAATGAAAAAAAAATCTTTTTAAAATGCAAAGGTAAGATCAGACAGATTTCCTTTGCAATACGGGGATAGATAATTAAAACTCTGGCAGGAAATAAGTGGAAAATGTCTATGCTCATAAAGGGCCTAAAAATGGGATTACAGAATAAGAAGAGCAAAAATGCTTTGGATCAGATTTGAAATTTGGCTCATTCATTAACCTAATCATCTGTGGCGTAAATGCTTTACTGTCATACTATGTCCCCCTCCATAAATCTGAAATGTGTTACTTAATATGTGTATCTGAATTCACTTGTCATGTTAGTTCATAAGCCCTCTACTAACAACAAAAGTAAAGTAACACGGACACCAAACAGCCTGGGGACGAAGTGAGCGGCTAGGGATGACGTATACCAGATACCGTCTCACTCTTATGTCTGTAGGAACGAGGGCTATGTGTTGCAAAGTTTAGTAGTACTAAAGCTAAAGCTAAATATTACCCACAGGAAATCTACAATCGTCTTAATAATTTGCTTGAATTATGCATATGAGGCTATGGTATCTGCTAGCTCAACATAGATTATTGCTTAGGGACTAGTATAAATGTAACTGTATTATTAGGATGGATAAATTATACCCAGCAGTACAATTACATGCATCCCAGTTTGCCAGGTTCTGCCTTGTCTTCAAATGCTGGCTTAGAGTTTATGGAGACTGCACATTGCAGTTACAGATATTCCAAGTCCCCACATCTCCTTGAAGTCTAGTTAATAATAGATCTGAACAATAAGTGTCAGTGTAAAGCATGGTCATCCATTATTCTTTCATGAACTGCCTTGGTTTCTTTTCTACGTAAGTATTTATTCTCATACAATAAGAGACAAAAGCATTCCATCCGCACACAGAGACATACATGCAATACACATGGGGAGTGTACTTCACTAAGTATTCCTTCCGACTGCAAGAGCTCAGTGGGACGAAACGTGACGAGTGATGGTCTAAAAGGCATAACTTTAATTATGAGATTCCACCAAACTGATTTCACCTCTCTCTCTATGTGCTCTCTATTCTTTCCTCCCTTGTCACTAATATGTCACCACTTCTTGCAAAGAAATAGCAGTGCTGTGTTTATCTGACTAACGTATCTGAAATGTCAAAAAGACTATCCCAGCTCTTGAAAGGCAACTTCACTAACACAGGCACTGCCTAAGCTTCACAGCAGTACTGTGTTGCTGTGCCTATTATTTCTTATTTGTCTGACAGTAAGACTTAGAAGAGTCTCACAAAGATCAAAGACCATCAGGTACAAGACCGTACCCAGAACTGTACAAGGCTCCTGCCTTTCTTTACCATTTGGTTGCCTTTTCACTAAGTCAGGGGCTGAGGAGCACAGTAGACACAGTGAATGAATGTGGAAAGGTCTTAACAGCCAAGCCATGGGATGTACAAACAGTGGGGTGCAAGAGGAGGAATGTTTGCTCCAGCAAATATTCATAATAACAACCAACTGCAAGCTTAGACAGGGCCCACAGGAGTTGGGCTTTGAAATTATTGTAACCACTAATAGTTTATCAGCTACTCAGGATCAGCTGGTTGACTGGTTTAGTCCTTTTTTGGGTTGTACTTGACCTTTGGAATTTGATTTTGTGGCTTTTTTACTGTTTGAAGTTTTCCTACTTCTCTCTCATAGATTAAAAACTGTCTGGCATTAAACATATCTGAAAGTTTTGTGTTGAAGTCATGTGAGTTTGGCAGTTTAAAAAAACCAACAAAAAACAAACCAAAAAGCAAACCAAATATCATTTGAGGGTGAAATTGGATTGGACTGCCTGCTGTTCTCCCTGGGCTAGCCGTTAGCTGTTGGTTGCTCTCCATGGCAGTGGCTAATCATCTCTGAGGTGAGGAACTTGCGCAGGAGACCACAGAGAATTGTTTTCATGGAAACTCAGTTTAATATCCTGTCAGTTTTGTTTATTATTTTAATGGAGTAGAATTTATTCTGTAGCCACAAACTTCACATTATATTTACAATGGTAATATTATTTGAAAGTGGTGCTCCAAAACCTTGCCATTCAGGAAGTTAATGGGACTTGTTCCAGCTGCCCCTTGGCAGAACACAGGAAAACTGCTGTTAAGTGCCAATGCCCCCCACTTCCAACAAGGTCCTCAGCCGTGCTCTTCTTCCAGTCTAAAACCATCCCCACCATAAAGTAGGGCAACATAGCTTCAAAACAGATAGATTCTATAGAATCACATGGTTCTACCGTGAAAACTGATCAGCAATAAATCCAAATGGAGAGAGGTGGAGCCATGCATTTAGAAATACCCTGACAGAAGTAAAGTTGAAGCTACCCCATATCTTGGAGCTTGCTCTTTGCCAGCAATTTGATTTCATTGAAAAGGAGCTGTCTCATTTTCCAGGTCTGCTGTTGTACAGATGGGAAAGCATGTTTGCACCAAGAATGTGTGAAAACACGAGTGAAAATGCACTGGGATAAAGATTCTAACTGTGACTGATTGTCAGTAGTTTTGTCACAAGTGATGTGACACTTTTTGTTAGCTTTGTTTTTTTTTTCAGTGAGTCTTTGACCAGGAGATAGAGCTGGTACTGTATAATTTATGTGACTGTTTACCTTGTGAGACAGCAGTAGCGGTGTGGAATTTGCAAGCAGTCTATAGATAGAAATGTCTTTGTAGGTATTAGTGGTTAAATAAGCAGGATTTGTTCAAATCAGCTCATAAAGAATTAACCAAGAAAAACAAAGAGGCCAAATGAACCCATTAAATGCCCCATTGCAAGCAGTCCCCCTTGCTCTAGTATTTACGATTTCGATGCAATATTCTTGCTATTCTATCGCATGAAAAGCCATAATACTTTTTGTGAAATCTGTGGTCTTATTTGCAGGAAACTAGTCTCCACTGCTAGGCACATAGATGTCCAGAGTTATTTCATTACATTTCTCTTGGCAGAAGTATTCTCTGTGGTTTTGGAGGGGGTAGAAGGGAGGGGCAGGCAATGCTGGGAATGTGACTTACTTTTAACACTGCCTCTTTTCCTATAAGGTTGATAAAAACCATTAGTTATGGCACGTTAATGCAACATGATTGCATCAGAGCCTCCTGTACTTCTTTTATTTATTAATCCACACGAGATGAGATAGCACAAAAACATTTCAGCCTGGTGGAAATGTTATCAAGTTGCCTAATGCTGTGCAGAACCTTTGTTCTTCTGCGGCCTCAGGAGTTAGGGCGTGGTGATGACAGATAGGAGCATTCAGTGGCCACCTCTCTCTCTTTTTCCTCCTGCCAGGTGGGTCTCCCAGCTTTGTGGCTTTGCCTCTGCTGTGGAAGGCTGGTGGGTGCCCAGTTATCCATCCCAAGCTCCCAGCCAGCAAGTGCCATCAGTGCTGAGCGGCCTCACTCACAGTCATGAGGCTCAGCCCTGCAGGGAGGAAGGAGGTGCGTGGTGAAGGTTGTGCGAGGGGTTCTGGATTTGGTCATCCTGAATGACTTGTGCAAAGCCACAGGTTACTGCCAAACTCACTGGTGGTGAGCAGCAGAACCCTGGAGGAAAGATGTGGGAGAGGCAGCGACAGTGGTGAGACTTCGATGGGTTGTGAGCTAATCAGCCCGTGGGCTGCTCGAAAGGTCATGTTACTAAGCTGCTGAGGACAGCTGACACAAACCTTCGCCACTCTTCAAAATTTTCGTATAAGAATGCTGTAAAACCCTAAATCAACCCTGTATGTTTTTATGGCATGTAAGAGCAACAGACATTCTTACAACACATGCCATGAGAATTTTTTCCTCCTTCCTGTACAGGTACGTGGGGTCTTCCGTATATGTTTGAGTTCGCACTACTCCTTTCTAAGCACAAGACATAATGTGCTGCAGGAGGAAACACCCCAGCGCGGCTGTCCAGAGCAGCCAAGTTCTGCTGGTGCTTAGGAGCCCATGCAGCTGGCCAGAACCTGTCAAAGCTGGCTGTGGGCAACCTGGGCCTCTCCTTAATGGCCACTGCAGATGAGGCCCATGTACCGACCCCCTGCCCGTACTGAACCACAGCCCTGTGGGTACAATCTGTGCTCTTCTAGCCAGAAATCCACTACATCTTTTTGTGGTTCTCTGAGGCTAATACTGTTGTAGAAATTGTAGAGATGTTAACAATCTGTTCTGTGAATCTGATGTTACCTTTCCTCTCCATTTTCAACAGAAACCAAGTATGTCCCTTTAAAATTAATGAAAACTGTAACCAGGTGCCTTGACAGGACATGTTGGAAAAACAGCTTATTTTTCCCCTGCAGCTCTCCTCAAATACACATAAGGTTTATAGATAATATTTTCTGTTAACCTAAAGCATCTTTTTTAGAAACAAGTGGCTCTCTTGTGGCTCTTTATTAGAGTCACATCAAGCTGAAATGTGCGCAGAGCAGACCAAGAGTGCTTTCTAACCCACTTTGTGTAGATTTAAATGTATATATTATGCAGGGCAATAGGGGATCAGAGTCAGTGGAGGAACTATAGAAATAATTGAAAGCAGGACTTGTTCCTGGTACTTCGTAAACAGTAGAAATAAATCTTCACGTTTCACACTCTGTTTGAGCTTTTAGTACTCTGCTGTGCCATTCCGTGGCCAGGACAGAAGAGTAAAATCCTTTCAGATCTCTTGTAACTTAGCTAAAAGCTTTAAGAGGCAAATCAGAGATAAAGAGGAATAATTAACTTTTTCAGAAGTCACATTCAGCCAGGAGAATTTAAGTCCTGCTTTCGGTCTTTCAAACTGACCATGAACCTTACATTCATTCTATGTTGTAAATTACAATTATTTAAAATTCTGTGTTGTAAGTAGAACTGCACTGTAGACAAAATGAAGTGTGGAATACGTTTTGGAGGAGATACAAGCAAGTAAATGTGAATCGTATGAAAAATCTAATCAATAAGGTAACAATTTCAAAATAAAAACATTAGCTGCTAGAGACACATGATAAATCACATCGGCTGTGTGAAGCAGTACTATTGGATTAAATTATGTGGTGAGAAGCAGAACACATCAAACACAAATAATTCATTCTCTCTCTTTCAAACATTTATTCTGGTTTATGGTTGTTATTGGAAGAACTAGTTTCCACTACCAAGATTGAGAAAAGGAGGAAAGGAGCATGTGCATGTGGGAAACTGGGCATACATGGCAGGAACTGAGTGTACTTAACCTGCACAGGATCTGTCCCCATGCACTCAGTTAACTGAATATTGCACAGGAGGCATGGTAGTGAGATTATATTTGATGCACCTGTAGGAAGCAGCAAATATAGGTCAGCCTTTCCCCAATACTCGTGAGAGAGGAAAAAAGAAAAAGAGAAAGAAAAAAAAAAAGGTGATGTCCAGGGAACAGAGATGGGGAAGATTTACTGTTATTTAAAATTAGGTCTCAACCCTTTTCCCTTCATCCCTAACCTCAGCTGAGATTGTTGGGCTGCCTCTGCTCACCGTCTTGTTTGAGGTCTCCATGGTTAAGGCCAAGCTTGTGGTTCTGTTGGTGGCGGGCCACATCAGACTGAGACTGGTCGGGAAGCTCTCATACTCTCACTATTTGCATTTTTTTCTGCTCTTTCTCTGTGCCCCCGATCCAATAGGCTCTTTTATGATCATTTTAAGTCCTTAAATGTTTCCCCCATTCCATAAATATGTTTCTAGTGTCGATGATCACAAGTACCTTAGTAGCTGAAAGAGCCCTGGCTCTAACATTTGCAGTGCAGAACAAGCAAAGCCCTGTCCCAGCCTTACAAAATGTCACACATCTGCCATTGCAAATGAGCCACTTTTACACCTTTAAAACAGACCTTTGGAACCATTCTAATGCACAAATTACAGCTGTCGTCATGTCTTATTACTATTATCTCATGGAAGATTGAAATGTTTTGCTCTCTGATATCAAATTCCTAATAATTTACCTGCCTGAGACAAAAAGAAAGAAATAGGGGAGAATGCTAGCTTTTTCTGGAGCAGCTCAATGTTCCCTCGATGGTATTTAATACACTTTGCCACAGTAATGCATTTTGAAAGATTCAACATACTTCTAGGGCAAATTATATCGTGAAGTTTTCATCTAAAGCCCTCATGGTACCAAGGAATGGTGAGCAACCTGATGGATGGGGCAAACAATACAGTGTTTTGTCATTCAGCTAAGCAGAGATGGGCAGGATGGCTGTGCTATTTTCAGTGGGGTGGGTAAGGGCTGTGCTATGTGGAAAATGAGGCATTAGGTGCATTCCTGCTCAGCCAGCAGCAAAGGTGGCATGACAAAAATGGCAGCAAATTCTGGCTGGTGGCAGCGGAGTGGTGTGACTCCCTGGAGAACACAGCAGCCCACTGGGTGAATTATGTGCTATGCAGTAAAATGGGCTTTTGCAATGTTTTAAAACAAAATAAATACATATCCCTTGGTTGTTTCAATCCTCCAGTCTGTTAAATGAACACAAAAGGGAAAAAATGTCCGTAACATGGAGCTGAAGCTCAGTCAGCAGGGGGACAACTTTTACATGGCTCAAAAGCAGGATCTTTCTGCCTGAGCCAGCTGTGAGCTGTCTGTCTGGGATTATCCGAACAAAAAGGCCTTGGAAGAAGCTGCTTGGGCATCCCTTCCATATAGCTGGAGGAAAATGCTTCATAAATTGCATGTTTCCTTGAACCCCTCCAGCGACGATAGTCAGCACACAGTCTTGTAACAGTATGCAGATGGCTTGCATCTGCGGGGGAAAAAGTCCATTCAAGGGCAGGGAGTGGAAGGAAAAGTACTGGAGTGCTGGGAACAGCACAAAATATCAGCCCATGAGGATTTTTGTCTTGGAAACTATTTCTAGAGAGTATCTAAATATAAATTACATTGTCCGAAATTAATAGACTCCTCAACCACTTTAGTTTATTAACATTCTTGGCGATTCCCCAGAAGTTGAAGTAAGTTTGGTGAATTGCATTCTACTTATTAACTGGAGAGAATACCTCCTAAACATTTTTATTATCCTTTTAATGTCTGAACCTGAGAATCTTACGGCTGTAAAATGAATTATAGTGATGTGCTAAACTGGAGTAATCACATTCATTTTATTAAGCACTTTGTGAATGAAATGGAGATTGCTAGTGCTGTATTTTCTTTGCATATGCTCTCTTCTGCTTCTCTGGAACATGCGTGCAGCTCCTCAAGAAATGAGGATGCAAAGCGTCTGGTATAGCCTCAGATGCCAGGATGCATTTTTAACCTCCTAGTAATAAAATAGGTATGTTACATCAGTGCCTCCCAAACACACTGAGAAAACCCTCTATGGTTTTATTCTATGTTATTTCTCATATTTAGATGATGTCAGTAACTCTAGTGATTAAGTTACTGTTGCCACAGAACAGTGGTCTCCCTCTGCCATCTTTATTCCCTGTCCACATATTCTTTTCTTGCATGGCCACATATTCCTTCCCGTGGCTCCCAAATAAAAGACCATTTCCTTTGAGGTGAAGTTGGATAGTTTGGTTAAACTCATGTGATTCTACTTCTGTATACTTCTCTCCATAACTAACTGTAGAAAGGTACTTTTAGCAAGTTTTTTACATACAGAAATGTTAATGTCTAAATGTTGGGAAGAGCATTTTTTCTCTTTGAAAAGATAATAATAAACCTTTTCAGGTTTATTTTCCACAGTGTACCAAGAGGCCATATTTTTAGGAATTTGAAGTCCTGTGGTTCTACAGGATCTATTATTTTTATTATTCATTAACTGAATTACAGGCTTTTGGGGAAGATGCATATTTGGAGCAGATATTTACTGAGTTTGGGTCACCAGGCACATCTGTAAGGTGCTGGGACACAAACTGGAGCAGATGCAATAAGAGCTGTTGAACTGAGAACAGGATGCAGAGAACCACCATTTCCTCTGCCCCAGCGAAGGAAGGCAGTTTGATGGCACCTTTATTCCATAGTTCTCCATGTAGTACAGTGCATTTGATGGCAACCTGAAAACGTACTAGCTCTGGCTTAGTGTTTATTGATTCTCTTTAATCTAATAACTTGGTAATGCTCAATATTAATGATCTCTGGCAAACAGGTACTTAGAATTTAGCACAAAATCTTTTATTAGCGCTGAATTCTCAAATGCGGTGGTTAGTACAGCTTCTTTTTTTTCTTACAGGCCTTTGAATACTGCTTTCTGTTTTCTCCTCAGTTTTGAAATTTGATTGTTACTGCAGCAGTAACTGCACGTTTTACATTACAGGCCAGTGTAATACAGGCTGACACAGGATAATTAACATAGCACAGGGGATAACATACAGATTTTTTCAGTTACCTTTGAATCTGTGAATAGCTAGTTTTCTTCCATTGCTTTTCACAGGTTTGTAAACTATTCAGTCAGTTATAATTGTAAGTAAAATCAAAGTGGAAACCACAGGATCAATACCTTAGAAACAAAAGACATCTAAAACTCACTGAGCCTGGAAGATCCTAAAAAGAAGTAAAAGACACTTCTACATATTCATGAGGTTTTACAGAAATGAATATCAGAGTGATGAAAAGTATATTTGGGTGGAAAATGCCTATGTTCATTAATCTCTTTTCAAAAATTCACAGGGCAGTGCATCAGCTTATCAGCTTTTTGGGAACACACTTAAAGAGAGAAGATATTCTGTCTCCAAGGCTATCCGTGGTTGCAAGACAGATACTGCTCAGGTAGGATTCATCAGACAATCATGTTTAGAGCTCTGTCAAGTCTATGATAACTTGGAAAAATGGATAGGGTTTGGGTTTTTTTCTTCTTTCTCTCTCTGAGGGATGCACATTCTGGTTTATTTCCTGATTAAAAGAACTCCCACTCAAACTACTGTCACTATGAAGAGTTTAACTTCACCATTGACTTTTGGGCCATATTGGAGGTTCCAGGACTGGAAAGTCATCTGGGTTTAAAAAAAAAAAAAAAAAGGCAATTCCCAGCAATCTGCTGAAATTTATTAGAGTTCTTGTGATAACAAGACCATCGGCTGCTGCTCTGGGTACCATGGAAACAGGCATTGCTGCAAACAGAGGAGGCTGCTTTCAACTCGCTCCTATTTCAGAAAAAGAAGAAGAAGGAAAAAAATTGGCTTTTGTGGGATGACTTGTTTAAAGGACTTTGCCCTTTTCTTTGTGTGGCAGAGGGACTGAAAGGTGTCACAGGACTGGCCGGTGACAGCAAGAGGTAGAATGCTGGCAGTAGTCTTTTGGGAGGATTTTTGAGCTTCTGGGCTCTTAGTTTATGAGAGAGTTAAGTATCAAATAGTAGGGGGTATTTTTAGATTAAGTGCTAATCTCATCAGAGAATGCTTTCATGGTTGGAGCATCACATGGGAGATCTGGAAATCTAACTTCAGTGCCTGTTTGCCAGAGAGCTACCGCAAGGCTGCTCAGCTCAGCTTTTCACCCACCCCAGCTCCCCCAGGCTGCTGGTACCATGGCATGTCTGAGGGCTTCCTGGATCTACACATCTTGGGCCAAAGCAATCCATTCCTAATGATCTTCTACAGGAGGTGAGGAGGCAGGAAAGCATTTCAATAGGCACTGATTAGTTGTGCTCCTGCAGGACGAATCATTTTAACAAAGCTAAGGCACAACAACCCTGAGCACAGAATTGGTAGTGCCTCAAAATATCTGAATGGAAGTTGCTTGTGCTATCACTATTAATATTACTTCTTGATTTAAAAATAGCTAAAATGTACTGAGAAACTTCCAGAGAACAAATTCTTCTAAGTTTCAGTTTTTTGTGCTCTAGCTGATTTCCTGGTTGATGTAGCCAGGCTTATTCAGAAGGCCCAGAAGATGCCTATCACCCTAAACAGGAAGGGATAGGAAAACACTGAGGTCACCATCAACTCCTGCATTTGTTTCTGTACTCAGAGATCCCAACTTTTAGACCTTTTTATGTGTTTCAGTGCTAGCTCCCTCTGCCTATTCTTAGTAAAAGACCATAATGAGTAATTTCTCACTCCAAAAACAATTGATTGTGAATCCGTGTAAGGTTTTATCATTTGAAATATGGTAAATGCACTGTGCAACAACAGTGTTCAGAGAGCATTTGTTGTCATAGAGATCCTATGATTGCAGCAATAAATGTATAAGAATCCATGAAACAATTTGAGTGGTAAGCTTTATACCTCAAGTATAACAGCTGGAGATTTCCATTTTAAGTTTCCTCATCTTTTTTTGCTGGGTAGAAGGCAGAGGTTTCCCCTCAAAACTCAGGGAATGAAATTTGGGGGATTAATGTGAGATTTTAGTAAGACCTTACATGATAACCATCACCTTAAATTATTGTGGAGTCAATAATGGTCATACGTTTATATAAGAACTATGAAAAACTCCAGATTTCGCTCTGAATTGCATACGTATTGTTTGTTCTTCATGTTATTCAGTAGCACAGTAATTTGTTTTGCTTAAGCTGATGTTTTTCCGATTTCTTTACATTTGACTCATATTGTTTTTGTGCTTATGTGAAGATGAAGCCAAGGAGAGAGACAGTCTGGTGAAACACATCTTTGTACTCCATGCTTTAGCCATTTATTTCTATTTTCTGTGATTTTCAAGGTATATTGGAAAATAATTTAAATAAATTAGCCCATAGAGCTGTATTACAACCCTTGAAGAAAACCTAAATAACATAGGCAGGTAACAGAAGAAATATTTTAAAAACTATTCCACGTATGTCAAGATGCATACTGTAGAGTCTTCAGATGATTAGCAGCTTTCTGGCCCAGCAGAAATCAATTGCACAGAAATCCTCGAAAGCAAATCATTGGAGATAATGTGGAAAGGCTTCTCTTTTTTAGAATATGGAGAAAGCTACTTGAGCACGATAGTATTCTTTACTGATAACTGCCAAGGTTGATTGCTTAATTATGTGTTGTGTGTATCTACCAACTACATGCATAGCACAGACGGACAGACAAATAGATAGGCTCTTGTCAGCCTTAACAGGGAAGTAACACAGTCCGCCAGAAGATTTCTTTGTCCAACAACAGGAATCCTAAAACCAATTGCCACAAGGAAGTCTGTCCCAGCAGCTCTAAGTAGGGACTAGCCCCCTCATGGATGCAGTGCTGCAGGTGGGAACTGGAGCTGGTGCACAGTGCCCATGAGCCTTTCCTGCTCAGTGGGCCTAAGGCAAACTCTTAAAGGAAGAGCAGAAGCAGCTCAGACCTTGCCCAGTGGAGCAGTTTAATAGGCTCTGGGTTAGTGCAGTTCCCCCGTATCGATAAGCTTTCATATAAAATGCTGTTCAACTGCAGAATATTTTAGGAGACTGACCAATTGACATGATAAAAGCCGAAACTGGGATATCTGTACACACACCTGGCCATTAATTTAATCGCACCAGATGAAAGATTTTTTTTTAAATTATTGGTGAATGGTTGCCCTGTTTCTTCTCTTTCTTTTTTTTTCTTCTTTTTGGCTTTTCTCACATCAGAAAGTCTTGTTTTGGAAGTGATTTGTTTATCTTAGCACCAAGGCTCTCAGGATACTTAGATATCTTAGCACTTTTATGACATTCTGGAACTCCATTAAATTGTTTCGTTTTATTCCTGCAAACCCAAGTGTATAGTTGCACAAAGAAGCAAAATACTCGCCTTTCTCATTTGAAATATTTTTCACCTAACTCACATCACAGCAAGTTAATCTTCCAATAATCTCATTAAAGTTTGACATAACTTCTCCAGGTGGCATGTCATCATCTCCTTCGAAAATTTTAGCCATGTTAAATGACTTGGTGCCTCAGTTGAATTACTTTGTTGAAATTTACAGTGTCTCAGTTACAAACAGTCGTATACCAAGACAATTCAGTAAGTGCAAGTTTTCAAAGCCAGCATCATTAGCAAGATTCAAAAAAATCCCTGTCATGACTATTGTTCTTGTTTCCTTCCTTGGTTTCTTCAGGATTTGGCCAAATCCTAAGAAAAAGATCTGAAAGGAAAACTCAGTTCCTTCAAAACCCTTAAGGTTGGATACATATGCTAACAAATTCTTGAAATACTTCCATTTTATCTAACCTTTGCCTTAAGGTATGTGTCCCAGAACAGGAGGCTTTGAAAGCAGTCACACTTATGCTACCTTTTTTGGAGAGCACACCTGACCAGGAGGTTGCTGACCAGTTCCATTCTGCTCATCTCTGGCTCCCACATGGCAAAGGCAGCAACAAGCAGAGGGCTGGCAAAGGAGCGAGATGGAGCCTGATCATTCAGCCCATGTGTTTGCCAGAAGCTGGGATGGAGGGCTTGGCTTTCTTTCCCAATCCCACAGCTATTTTTGTTTTTCTTCTCTGCTGACTGGTTAATACAAAATGTATAACTAGGCTCTGCATCTGACAATTATTTAAAAATAAACTATCAGTTAAAGGGGGAATTTTAAAAAAAGGGAGAAACCTTTGACAAGTTATCATCCTTTACTGCTGCGAGACAATTAACCGAAGTGAACGGAAGCTGCGGGAAGCCAGCTAGCCATCTTTCAACATGGCAATCATCGTCACACATTGCAGATGCCGTTCCTTTCTTCACTCGGGATGTTTCATTTATTTCCATTAATGGACTCAACTGAGGGAAGTATTTGCTTGTTTCTTTGGGTTTACATTTCTACTGTAGTTTCAGTTTCTGTCACTTGTCTCATCATTAATATTTCTTACCACAGTGTGTCTTCTAGGACAAAGAAGGTCATTCCCTGTCAGCTACACAAATAGCAATGCGTCATCTATCTTTCTAGGACAGCGTGAGGTACTCAGCCATATCTGTCTGTCTTACTGCTGTTTGTCTTGCCATCTGTCTTGTTCCCATGTGTAACATCTAATTAGCACCTGCGGTAATTAATAATGCTGTGGGGTCTCTTCTATTATCTATTATTGGTTTCAGGAGGGATAAATAAGCACATGGAATGCTAAGGGAATTGTAGTATTTAATGATGAAGAACATTAAAAATGTACTTACTGTTTTTTAAATATTCATAAAATAGAAGGCAGGAACCATAAGTTTTAATAGATTTTATTTTATTGCCTCTTTGTAGAGTACTAACAGGGCACTGTGTAGCTTGGGGCCCCTCCACATACAGGAGACATTGAAGTGATCAGGTCACAGTAACTGCCTTGAAAAAATAGTTGGGTTTTTTTTTTTAAGTTTAGTAGTTTCCAGGGCTTGACAATGGTGTTTGGCCACTTGAAATGTATTGGTCTGTATAAAACTGCAGATTAAAGGTTGTATGCAGTTATTCTCCATGGATAATCTCCATTAGAGCAAAACATTTGGTGATGTAAGTCATCGAGCATGGTTTCTGCCACAAACACTTTGGATGATCATAAACAGGAGTATTTCTGGTTTAGGAATCGAACTGGTTTCTGCTTTCTTCCAAAAGAATTCATTTTGATGATTAAAGAGACTTTTGCTTTTAGGCCCCAAAAATGGTGGGAAGGAGAAAAAGAAAAGAAAATTAAAAAGAGCAGTGCCACACTGGCACCAAAATCTATGCTTTGTGTATACAATATTCACAGAAGCTGGATTATTGATACCAGCTTTTGAAACGTGCCTCAGAACTAGTAAATAACTACACCCAGGGTTTGAAATAAACAATTCCCCTCCACAGATGTTTCTTTGTGATCAGTAACATTCAAAGACATGCTGTTTCTTTTGTTATTCCAGACACATTTCTTCTAGAAGCAATGAGCACTTTAATCTGTCAAATCTAGGAAATAACACAATATAGGAATAGGTTAGCTGCTTTAATTCTGTTGTTTCAGCTAGGATGCTTTAAGAAAACTTCAGCAAAACCTTGCCCTTCACTACTGTGGTTAAGCTTTCCATGAGAATACCACAGAAGAATTCCCAGTTTTTAGTCCTCAAAAAGCCAAAAATATTGTACTAATTTAATTCCTATACTAGTTATATTTTCGTGCAGAATCAGGTTTCCCATGGCAGAGAGGTTATTTCTTTTCAGTTTAGGTCATTTTTTTTTACAGAAAAAAAGGGCTTTTTCATGCTGGGAGCTGTTTTCTAAAAGAAAAATTACCTTCTTGCCATCAACTTTTCCAACTCTTGCAAAGGTGAATTAAATCTGAATCCATCTCAATTACATTGGGACTGTATTTCATTTTAACTAATCGTATTTCATTACAGTTTTGTAGATTAAGCGTAGAGACTGGCAGTACAACTTCAGACTTCACTGACAGTTATACCTACAACTGTGGATTTCTAAAATAAAACTGTCTTGAGGAAAAAAGAGGAAAACATTTTTTCCTCTCCTGATCTGTTTTACTCTGAATGCAAAACCTTGACAGAGCAAGAAGTAAGGGACATAAATTGATTTTCAGGGAATTCCAGCTAAGGAGTTGCTGGATTCTGGAGGTCTTGGGGTTTTTTTGTTTTGTTTGGGGTTGTTGTTTTGTTGGTTTGGTTTTTTACTTTGGGGATGATCAAACACTGGAACAGGTTGCCCAGAGGTGTTTTAGAGTCTCCATCCTTGGAGATATTCAAAACCCAACTGTCACAGTCCTGCTTTAATTGATTGTGCTCTGAGTGGTGGTTGGAATTCCTACCTCAGGAGTGATGATGCCTTCCTACCTCAGTTTTTCCATGTGTCTATGAAGATATCAGCAGGAGGAAGGTATGAGACTGTGAACATCCAAACAGTGCATTTACCTCATATATCATCTGCATCCTGGCCTGATTAGCAAAAAATTATGAAAAACAAGGGAAGAAGTTGAGAAAATGTTCCCAAAATTACCATATGCTTTCTGCCTTGGTGGAGTTCAGTGTTATTTAAATGTAACCAAAAAAAAAAAAAGTGCACAATATGATAAATGTAAGAGGTGCCCATTTCAATGAGCTTACACACCTAGAACTACTTCCTAGTCATTTCTTAAATGTGATTTGGAAGAATCATACTGCTCTTCCTCAACATTTACAATAAAACAAGTGCAGAAAAAATGGATAATCCAAAAAGGGGACATTTAGGACATAGTATTACATTTATTTTTCAAATTTCATGCCTGTTGCGCTTTTATTCCATCTTCCTTTGTCATCATTTAATGTTTGAGAAAATTTTAGCCCTGGCTGCAGCTTATGGATGTTTCCCTTCTAGTGCTTGTTCTTAAATGTGTTAGACATCTTCCTTCTCCCCACTTTTTCCATACTCTGTTGAAGCCTCTCACTGCAGCCCGAGAGAGAGAAACAGAGGTTATGTAAACTTCCCTCTCTCTAAGAAAATCATTCATAAGCAAGAAGCAGAGTGCTGCTAGAGGCAAAATGGAAGGTCCAGCCTACTGTGACGGGCAGCTAAGTGTATTGGGGTGGGTCTTAAGCAGGGCTAAACTGGAGGCTGATGGCTGCAGTGCCCAGAGTGAAGCCTGGTGCCGTGCTATGCTGGCAGTTGTTGGTAAAATGTCTGTGAGGGACCCCTTGCAGAAACTGCTCTTCAGAGACATCCTTAGCAATTTTTCCTAGAGGAAAATGAAAATAGCCTGGCCTGGGGCTCCCTTCCCATAGCACTTTGACTCAAAGGCAGAAGGAGCATGCTGGAGGCGTTCCGGCGCTCTCCTTTCATTAATAACTGTCGCTCCTGTTTTGTTCATCACCAGAATGATGAGCCCTGTTAAAGCACCAAGTATAAATCCTGAAAGAAAATGTTCCTTGCACAAAAATAGCCATGGCAGAAAAGATTGTTTAAGCTTTATTGTCAGCAGTTTAAATACGGCATTAGCTCTCCCCTCTCTGTGCACAGAGGCTGAGCAGAGCTGGATTTGCAGGAGGTGGGAGATGCATCATCACTTCAGAGTTGGCTTACACAGTAACAGCTCAATGTGTGGTTGTGCTGGGTCTCACCACCGACTGACAGGAGAGGGCATGCTGAAAACGCCTGATGATGTTCTGTACGCAGTGTGTAACTTGTTGCGGTGTGTGCATGGGCTCAAGGGGCAAAGTTGTTCCACTCAGCTGTCCAAACCATTCTTTTCCAAGTGTCTTTCCAAAATTTCTTGGCTGCTGTGTTGCTATAAACCCAGAGAAAGGGAAAATTCATGGCTCAGGGAAAAATTCAATTGTTATGTATATTGGTGGGTTACCTGACCTAGAAAAACTTCAATAACCAGTAGTGATTTATTTATTTTTAAAAGAAAAATGATCTCTTGTTTTCTTTAAGTCACATATGAAAGAAAAAGGAAAAATAAAATAGAAAGAGAAGGCAGCACTTCTTTTTGCTGATGATGCATATGATGGATGGCTCTCTGAGGATCTGACTGAACTCAGTGTTATACCCAGCAAATGAAGATAAATCATTGGTAAAGGGTTTGTGGAGTACATGCCCAAAATCAATTATGCTCACATGGAGATCTATTAATCTATTTCTTCCTGTTCAGTGTACTCAGCCTCTCTTAATGGCTTTTTACTATTCCAAACACAGGTTATCTTTTTAAAGTAGTGGTACAGTTCCTGGTGATTTGCATCCAAATCAGAGCTGCCTCCCATATGTGAGGAGTCCTTTCACCCCTTCCCTATGCTCAGCCCAATTACCTTAACTCCGTTTGATACCATTTCTCCCAACAAAATCTTTAAAACCTACAGCAGTAAAATGGTACTATGAATATCAACCCTTTGCTGCAGTGGTTTGGTGGTTGTTGTCACTTTTCCTTGTGGGTAACAACCTGAATAAGACTCCTGTATGAAAAAAAAAGTATATATAAGGATGTACAGTTGAAAAAACTGCAAAGAAAAAGTGATATCAGGAAACTGTCTCTGTCTATTGAAGTATTTTCAGGGAAATTCAGTGGAGTTCAGAGGCAGACTGTATTAGATGCTCTCCCTATTCCCAGGGAAAGATAATCCATTCATGGTCAATGCCTAACCAAAGAAGATGAGGGAGGCAGAGCACCCCTCATTGGAGTGAGGGTAAATCACACAGAAATGAGTCCACATCTTCTAAAATTTTGTCAGTTTTGAAATTACGAGGTCACCTTATATTTCTAAACCATAAACATTTTCATGGTGAGCAGCTAAGTCCACTCCACCTCTTTCCATCTCATATTTCATCATGTTAACAATATAAAAGTTTGTCCACTGATGATGAATTTCATAAGTCAATCAAGAAGGGAGACAAAACATTCTGAATGAATAACAAATCCTAGCACAAATAAAACTCAGTGAATGGCTGGCATTAGAATGGCCAGCTAGTTCTGCCTCCAGAGTGAAATACTGGCAGTTAATGTATAGAAATCATGCCAGTGGACTACAGCATGGAATGAAAGCTTACATCAGTTGGTCTCAATGATGTTTAGGGTCTTTTCCAACCTAAGTGATTCTATGAAATAGGTGCTATACTGAGATGCTGTATTTATGGGGCTAAAAGCATTACCATGATTTGGCCCAGTGAACAATAGTACCAAAACTAACTCTGATGACATAACAAGCAGTCTGTCTTCAGGTGATTTTTGTGGCTGTACTCCTGTCCCCTGAAGGACAGGAGGTATTGAGGCATTATTATCTTTGCTTTCAACTCTCCATATCTTGCTCCAGGGTTGGATTTCTAGCATGTGTCTGGAAGAATAGCTCTTGAGGCTGAACTCTGCAGTCCTTAAAGACAGTGGCTATGTTAAGCAGCCCTGAATTTTAAAAGGTGATGCTTTTATAGCTCCATAGGTGGTCTTTCACCCAAACGTGCTCACAGGGATTCTGCTGACGTATATTGTTTAGCGGCATTTGTAAACTGAGGGATCCTCACAGACCCCTCTGAGCTCTGGAAATGAACCAGCAGCCTCATTCATAGATCCTTGCCAATTATTTCATGCCTGGACTTAGGCACAGAGTTCCTGTCAATAAAGCTTGATATACAAATGCAATACTTCAAGTCTTTAAGAGCAGGGCATCAGTTTCGTGGCTGTGAATTTCATTGACTTTCTAAGCAAAATTGAACTTTTGTCTTTAATTTATTCAAAACAAGTAGCCAGTGTATAAATCCTTAGTTCTGTGGTAAAGCCCATGCATAAAAAACTCAACTGGATAAAAATCTACCAGCCTGTGGGTGTTTTGGGTGAGTTTCCAGCTTTGACACTCAACATTTTTTCTGATATTAATAAATGTTTGGGACTGTTGAGGCTGCAGTTAGCTTCTGTAACATATTGATTAGTAGTATATTAACAAAAATTGTCCTCTTTGTTAATAAGAAACAATACAGTGATTAACGGGTTACAGAAATTATGCTGACCATGCAGCCAAATATTTCAAGAATAAGTGAAACATCCCACACGATCAATGGTGATGGAAATCAGAGCAGAATTCTGCAGCTCAGCCTTGATCATCTAGCAGAAAAAGATCCTAGTGTTTTAGGGAATCACTAATTTACTTTCATGCTGTTATGATGATGATGATGATTTTTATTGCATGAATTTGCTGAGTGGATTTCCTAGTCTGTAAGCATCAGGGCAATGAAAGTGGTTTTCTCAGATTGTACCATCAAGCATTTCTGATTCCTGATAAATCTAGTTTGGCAGAGCGAGCACTGAAACTGGCCCCAGCTCTCCAATATGATTCAAGCCAAATCCATGTTTGAGATGACTTCATGCATGACATAGAAGAAGGAAATCTGTTTTAAATATAGGAAAATTACTTCATAATATGTTTCATAAGGTGAACTTCATTTTGTATGAGATGTAAGGATTTTTATTTTTTTTTACACAAGTTCACATGGGAAAGGGATGTTAGTGACACGGGCTATTTTCACGCCTTTTCCAATCTGTCAGATAATACCACAAAGTTTGTTTTGGTTAGATTTCCAGTTTGTTTTCTCAATTTGCAGATGTCATTCAGATAAATAAACTGTTTACAAATGTGGGAATTGAAGCCAACTATTAAACTTGCCCAGCTCCACTCATCTCATTTCCTTAAGCTCATTTCCTTAACATAGGAAGAAAGAGACATAATCAACAGAAAGGAGTTAGAGCTCATGTGAGAGGAGGAGAAATAAAGGAATATCTTTTTTAGTTGAAACTTGGCTTCAGTGAAGCATTTATTTCCTTAGCACTGGTTAGGGCTGAAAAGATCTAGTCGTCATAAATCCTGGCCCAGGAAGACTGTTTTTTAACTCATTTGGCTTTTAAGGCCTATATTTATTTTTCCTTTTGTTCTGTGGCAACAGGTACTCAAACCTTTGCAGTGAAGTTTCTCCTGTTCACACTACCATCCCTATTTATGGGCAAGGCACTGAATGGACTTCTTTTCCCCAAGATAGCATTAAAAAACCAACAAAACAGAGCTCAGCAATGATGCTTGGCATTGCATTTCCAAAGCTCTGTACCATTTTTGCTTTCACTGAGCAACATCTTCATGTGGTTTCCCCCCTAAGTCACTGTTAATGTAGCAGCCACAATACTACCCATGAGTAAGGGCAGAGAAAACTTATCTGAGCTGTCAGTAAAGACATCTTTATTTCTTCTGAGCCATAACAAGGACTGAAAAAAACCTCCCACTAACTTAAGCAGATTAGATAAAAGTCTAAGGTTTGTGCTGTGCTCAGGAACCAGTCAGTGAAGTGTTTTCAAACTAAGGATGGGAAATATTATCTGTACGCTGAATGAGCCTTCTGTATTGAAGGCTGAAAAGGAAACAATGACACAGAGAATGGGTTTCCAACAATAGAAACCACTGAAGCCCATAGATTTTATGTTGTGTGGTTTTCTACTAGTAGGAACAGAAAATACAAAGAAGACGTAAACCGCCCTGCCCCCAAAATTCACGGTTACTGGACACATGTGGCTCTATGTGAATTCAAGAGGGAGTGTAGGTTTATTAACACATAGTTGTCTCATTGACTGCAGTCCTGCCCAGTCCATTTGGGATATATGCCTGAAGGATTCATTAAAATCCTTGCAGTTCTTGATGGATCTTTTTCCCCATTTCATTTTAATCACTTCTGTTAACATAGATGATGACAATGCTCAGACACAGACCTGCTCCCTACCTGTCATTGCAGGAGTATTGGAATGTCTGATTAGTCTTGAGCATATGGCTAAGAGGATAAAGCAATCTTCGGGGCATTCTTGTCTTTTCAGACTCACTGCTTTTCATAGGTACCTTCACTGGTCTGCATTTCAGCTGCAGACAAGGGATTTTGTCCTGTATTTACTGATGTCAGTTGGTAAATATTTTGTCTAGAGTAATGTGAAAGAAAAATAACACTTGAAAAAGCTCTGTTGGATCCAAGAGGGTGCAGCATTGGGTGCATTGTTAGAGCTAATTTCAGTCCAGGCCAAACTGAATCAAAGTGGAAATTGAGAATAAAGAAATCCTTCAGTCCTGCTCACTAATACTGCACAACTACTCTGACATCTGGTGCAAGGATCATACTACGGAAAACAAAATATTATCTCCCTCGAGTGCATAGCAAATGTCCAGCATAACAAGACTTCCTCACCTAGTCTGCATTAAACCCCACATGTAGAATATGGTGCAAAGACTATAAAACTAGAGTGTAACAAGAGGTGAACAAAAGCAAGGGGCTGTTTTTTTCTGCACACCATCAACACTTCCAATCAAATAACTGACCTCACCTGGAGCCCAAGACAGCAGGAGTCCTGCTGAAGCCCCTGGGCAGCCCCACAAATGGGTGTCACCTGGCTTTGCTCCCCAGGTCAGGGTCACCTCTGGCTGGGGGCCCTTCCCTGCCTATACTTGCCATTCAGCAGCTAAAGAGGGCTTTTCTCCTGCTCTGCTTGTAGGATACATCTCTTTTTGTGCTGCTCCTTCATGGCTGCAGGATGCCTTCGTTGTTGGGGTAGGAGCCAGGTAGGAGCTTGTGGGCTGAGCCAGCCTTTGGGTATATATCTGGGTTTGGGAGGGAATGGTGCTGTGTCCTTGACTTAGACATGGAAAAAGTTATGCTGGCTGTGTATGTTTATGAGGTTTAATTTAACATGCTGTGCACATGTGTGTGCTGGGGGTTATACCTGTGCTATCAGGCTTGTAATTGTTTGATCTGTTAAAATACTTAAATCTCTTTAGAGCAGCTACAAAAGATTGCTTTCAGCTAAGGTCAGTGGTGGGGGATTAAACCCCACTCAGTGTGCCCCAATGAACAATTTGTATGAAAAGATTTATTTCGGAGTATCTCTGAGAAGTATGGCTCTTTGAAATGTGTTGAAGACAGGGGCTCGTTTGTTTGTGGGTTTTTTCCCCAAATGTTGATAATAGAGGGCTGAGGGAAAGATGTGTGTTTGCAAGGTGAAATAACTGTCGTTTGGGCAGAAAGGTCTCTCTAGTCTATTTGAACATGTGGAAACACTATGGCTCAAAACCCAGTTTTCAGTCATTCTTACTGTTTTTCAGTCCTATCTGAAGTATTTTTTTTTCCTTGCATACTAACCATAAACAGAATTTAAAGTGGCTCAACTATCAAAATGAAATATGAACAGTATGTTTCCATCTATTGCTTGTATACTCGGCTTTGCAAAAATACTAGGCAGTGGCAATTGCAGTTTAATGAGCTGAGCTGGGCATGGTGGTGGATGGCTCTCTAGAGGAAGTCTGTGGATTGTGTTAATGGCATTCTTGGCAAAAATTTTTTAAACCTCCCTAAAACATTTGTCATATGTTGTTTGTAAATATGTGGAAGCACTTGTTAATATTTTCTTCATCTGTGCATTGCTTATGAAATGGACCATTACTGGTTTCTGTTTGTGTTCTTTTTTAATATGAAAATCATTTCAGGAGCCTGAAAATTAATAATAGCTTTAGCAAAGCTGTTCGAATAGACAGAATATGTGTTTAATGACTTGTCAGGACTGGAGTCAGAACAGCTGACCAAAAGCTTTGCTACAGAGCCAGTGCTAATGTGGATTAGTATTAAAAGCTTATTTCAAGACACCTATCAAAAATAATATGTTATAGAAGGGAATTGATAGGTGCATGGTTAGGTAACATTTGAGTTTTGAACTTCAGTGTTTAACCTATAATTCTTTTTTAACAATAAACTAAGGTTTCTTTAAAACAAAGATTTCTTGTAATAAAAATATTCATCGTTAGTACTTTAACCTGCCCTTCTTCCTAAGCTACAGAAATCACAAATCTAAGCTACTTCTGTTTCGAAAAATAAACTGCAAAAATAAACAAAGGTTAGACTTCAAATATACTTTTAGCACCTTATGCTGGTTCAAGATCTGTAGGTCTGTTGTTTCCTATTCTTTCTATTGAGAATTGTTGTAGAGCTTCCTTTTTGTCATTTTTTTTCTTAACATAAATATCTACCCCCTTTTTCTTTCCCCAAAGGAAAAGCCAAAAGCCAAGCTGATACATAATTACAAATACACTTTGCAGTATTCCATTAAGACTGTATTTCATAAAAAACCCCCTCAAAATCCCAAAGCTATCACAGCTAATGATGTTTGACGCCTGCTGATTGAAATTATGACTAACAGAGTAATAGCTGTTACATGTACTTATTTAGGTTGTCATCTCACGTAATCAAGTATAAGATATGCATTTAACTTTGACCACAGCAGTTGAGTTTCTCAGTGATCAACTGTGTATTTTAAAGTCTCGTGATATTTCTGGAAAAACATTTGCAACAAAAAATCTTAATTAATTAATTGCCCTATATCGAACCATTGATTCCTACTGTTTTTTCTGTAGCACCCAGACTGAAGAGAAATAGAATAGAAACACTAAGGAAAAAAAAATCACGTGTATATATAAGCAAAATAAGTTCAAACTACTCTTTTCACTTTAAGCAAGAACCAATGTTGAGTTTCTCTGAACAGGAGGGTGTCAGAGAAGCTCCCTGCTATTCCTCACATGCTCAGGGACTTTTCTCTGGTCCCTCTCAAACAACATCCTGTTAATACTCTGTAGTTGTTGTTGAGCCTCACAAATTAAAAACAGAGCGAGAAATCTGAGAGCGTGGGCAGATGGTGACTGTTTGAGCAATCCCCTGGGGGAAGGCAAGGTGAGCTTGTGTGAGGCGCAGCTGGAGGTGTTTGCAGCGCTTCCAAGAGATGCAGTAAGGTGCAGAGTCAGGAACTGAGACCTCCTCAACACGTAGTGATCCTGGAAATTCCTATGATGCCATTTTAGACACCGGTGTTCCGTTTCTGCTTAAAACCTACTTTAGTGATGCGTGTTCTACCTTCCTTTTGCCATGTTATGTTCTAAGTGCTTTCTTCCATTTTATGGGGTCGATGAAGATTTGTTTGTATTTCTTGGTTTATTTCTCTGGTAGAATTGGTCTTTAGAGTGCCTATCAAATCTCAGAAGAATGCATCTAGATGCTGACAGCTGTGGTATGAGTCATAATAGCTTTATTTAATTACTAGGGCACCTACTAGGGGCTTCTCCCCTAAAACGTTTAATCCTTGTTCACACTTTGCTTTGGATGCCAGTAACCTGCCAGCAGGTTAATATAGTCAGCTCTCTCCATTAAGGTTCAGTGAAGGCTACAGGATGTACCTGGTGTTTGGTGGCAGTCCTTCCGCCAGCAGCAGCCAGCCTGCTTCACCAGGAGATACTTGTTTTAGGGAACCTGCCTGTGGTTCAGTGTATGTGCAGAGGAGGGATACATTGGACTAAGCAGGGATTATCTGGATCACTTATCTTAGGCCCTCAAAACCACAGACAACCATGTAGTTGAAGTCTGTGGTCAAATTAATGCTGTGCTTTTTCCTTGCTTTACATAATTGCTCACAAAAATAGTTTCACCTTTGTCTTGATGACCACTTATGACAGTGAAACAGGGTTAACTCACAAGATCCCACCGCTGCACAAGCGTCACTTGAAGGACAAAAAAACCATTGTAATGGATAGTGGAAATAGCTGAAAGCAAGGTTTGCTGGAGAATCATTTCAAAGGCTGAATTTATTCTGTTTGGCAGGAGACAAGAAATGGTTAGTCAAATGGACAAAACAATGAAGGTCAGAGGAGAGCATTTTGCTCTATCAGCATCCTTTGATGCTTTAATGAGCGGGTTTTTTTATTATTCATCCAATTATATAATATCTTAAACTGATTTTACTTGCAAATACAGTGCCCATTCATGAGTCAAATGTGCCAGAGGACTCTGCATTTCTTCATTTCCACAATATTTTATTACTCCCACTAAAGTCATTGTAATAGTGGCCTTTACTTTTACAATAAATCTCAGGCAATTATATACTTAGAAATGTAAGAGACATTATTTGTGAGAAGATGATAATATATAGTGGGGTTTTTTCCCCCAAAAAAAAGAACTTTACATGCAGAAATGACTAGTGACTTTCAGAGACCGAATTAATAAAGTACTGGATGAGGATCTGGTTCTCTGTTCACCTAAAGTTCTACTACTACCCACCCTCACCCCAGGCTCGAGCACTCAACTTGCTTTGCCCAGAGTACCTGTCTTAAGGAAAGGGTAAAATGTGCTTCTATCTGGTGTTGATGGTGCTCTGGTTTAACTAGATCTGGCAGCTGAAGTTTAGCCATCTCTAGGTTCTTTTTCACAAATGAATTTTGGCATGTTGTCCTCCCTGGCATTTCTTTTCTTTGTTTTAAAATCCAGACTACCTTGGGTAACATTCTTTTCTAGGTTAGAAAAAACTTAACTGGCCTCATTATCTAGTTGTGTAAATTGTGGGGAGTTTTCTTCGTGTGTGGCCAGTAAGAAGGTTGTCTTGGAGCTTTTTACCTGTGAACCAACCAAGTCAGTGATTGAAAGCCAGTGTCCTTGAAATCAGCCCTTCTGCTCCCTAAAATTTCCTTCTTATATGCTGAGGTGCAGGAAGCCAGGCCCCCTCAGCATCAGCCGCACCAGTGATTTTAGACATGGACTTGCAAGTGTAGCTAGTGATCTACATAATCTTTCTTTCTGAAATCATTACAGCTATGTTAGCGTTCTTTGATGGAAGGCCAATATTTCTGCTTTCCCTCAGAAATTATTATCAGATGGAAGGAATAAATCACAAGAGAAATTTTTGCATCAAAGCTGCTGAAGCCAGCTGTTGTGTGGAATTCAGAGAATATCTATTTCTGTGGCAGGGAAAGCTGATCCAAATGTGGCAGTTTGTAAAGACAATTACAGAATCATTAGCTGAGATTATCAGCTGTTGGATTGATTTATTTTATAGTAGGCAGTTAGTGGATTAATGAAGTATCAAGCATCTTGTAAATCCCTGGCCTGGTGGAACTTATCTCTGATTCACATAACCAGGACTGTAACCTACAGAATCTAGGCTTTCATTAGTGGTTTTAAACCTGGATCATCTTTGCCCAGCTTATTTCTTGATTTTGTTACCTTCCTTGAATCTGATAGTTTGAGTAGGCTTAAATTTAAATACTTTGTATTCTGTAAAACTACTCGAGTTTAGCTGCTTTGTTGCCAAATAATTCAATGTAGGTTTGTGCCAACTTTGTTGCAATAATAGCAATATTTCCTCTTGGATTCACACTTACACCACGAGACCCTGTAAGGTTTATTTATTCAAAGCTTTCAGCTGGATCAGAGAAGTCCTGTGCAGAGCATTGCTGTCCAGTGAGCTTCTTCAGTCTCTCCAGCAACACAGAAGGGCTGTGAAGTCACCTTAATCGTACTCCTGAGGATTTCTAACGAGCAGTTACAACAAGGTCTATTCCATCCTCCTCTCTGTGGGGAGGGAACTGTTCCCAGTGCTGGCTGAGCTGAAGCGTTGCTGTTTTATAGCTCTGGGATCAGAGAGGACCAGGACTCTGGCTGTCTTAATAGCAGTCCCAGAGGGAGGAGGAACAGGCCTTTTGACTGGAAGCCTTTCTCCTCCAGATGATGGTACATGCACCGAAAAATGAGGAGATAGGTATGCAGTATGTGGCACCACCCGTTTCCTCCTGTGGCACTGGGACAGTGGGTTGATCTAGCCTTTATTTTTCCATGCTTGGCCGTTCTTTTCAGGTGAAATAGTTTTAGGATCTTCAAGGTATTAGTTCCTTGAGTGCAGTCTGCTATAATAGTAGCTGCGCTATCTCTTCTCCAAGGAGCAGGAATTGTGTATGCGCTCCAAGTTACCTTTATAAATGAAAGAGTTCTGCCAAATTGAGTTTATCCTTGGGATTTAATAGATGTCCCCAAAACAAAGTAGATGCCTTGGGCCTTGCACAAAATCGTGCTATTGTTAATAACAGTTGTCTTAAGCTCTCTAAAGGCCTTCTTGAAACCTTAGAGAGCAAAACTGATACCCCAAGTCCTTTGTATGGATTGCTTGCTTTCACTGTGCTCCAAGGCTGCAACCATAAGTTTTAAGATGGCACCCTGCTGACATTTTTCCAATTACATGTGGTACAAATGTCGGCTTCCAGATGTGCAAGTATAGGAGAAGGTCTAAAAAACCCTACAGATGCCTGAAATCTCCAAACTACAGGAGCTGAATATCTCAGAATGAGGACTGAGAATATCTTTATTGGTTAAACTGTATCCATTGTTTCTCATTGGTGTAAATCATATTCCTGCATTTCCGTTTGCTTAGTGTTAGCGTGTTTTCATGTTACTGATGTTTACTCGTCCCGTTTCCCATCAAGTAAGAGCAGCTACAATCTGAAAACTTGAAATATCCTCCCTGTCATCTCTAGCTGGTAGCACACTTTGCAGTATAGCGAATTTCTTTAGTATGAGCCTAAAATCAATTATTTGGGTGAGTAGTATTAACCTGAGAATTGTGTTCAAGGTAGAAGTGTGTGTAAAATAGTGGCTTTAGAGATAAAGCAGTTGGTACATGGCTTCTAATAATTCACTTTAAAATGATACATGAGTGTTTTTTGTGGATTCTGTTGAGTGGTTTGTGTTGTATTTGGAGATCTATATTCACAGAATGGTTGCACTGTGTGGTTTAAGTAGAATTAAATTACATCCACTTTTACAGTGGAAACTACCAGCAACGAGAGTGACCCCTCTCCTCCAGCTGATATTAAAAATGTTCTTTGGTACGATGAGGATTAGCAAATACTATGATTTAAATTTTTTATATATAAAAGCTTGAAAGTAGGTGTGATGTTCTGCTGCTGTAGTTGAGAAAATATATTATTTAACATTAGAAACTACGCCTGGCACCACTAAGAGGATTGGTTGGCTTGAATGCATTTGAATTCTTAATTGTGACAGTTTGTGCTACTAATGAGAGGCTATTGGGAGTGAAAGCCATTTTGAAGATTTGCTTCATCAGCCATTTTGCAGGGTAGCGAATCCCCTTCAAGCTTGAGGCCACAGGAGTTGCCTTTTCCTCTTTCATTGAATGCAACCTCTCACTCCAAGCAGAAGCTGCAATTACAGAGCTTTGCTTGAAGGGACTCTGCTGTACTGTAAGTTTGTCCTGCAGATGTGGAGTGGGAAGAAAGCCACTTTGGGGAGGAAAGTGCAGGCACACTCATTCCAAAGTTGCTCAGATGAGGGTTTTTCAAGCACTTAACTTTAAAGCCGATGCAGGAGAAAATATTAATTTTATATATATATATATAAAAATCTATCATGCAGAACCATCCATGCCATCTTTTCTCCCAAACCCATAGTTCTTCTAGCTTATATTCTGATACGACATAGCCAGCACATGTAGGTTTCTGTGCAAATAAGCCAGGTTCATTTCCCTTCTGAGCAATGCCTTCCTCTCTCAGCCATGTCCCTCGGGAGGGTAGCACAACACAGTGCAGCAAAATGTGGTCCTAAAAGAAAAGCACTTTCCCTACCCCTCCAGTCAGAACATCATGCGAAGAACAGCTAGACATTTAATGAGTTGTCAAGCTTGTCTGATAGGCTGTCATGTTTAAATCTTAAATCAAAATGGAGTTTGGTTTTTGTGTCTTTTTGGTGTTATTTCTTTCTTTTTCCCCTTCAACACTAACAAGTCTTGGGCTTTGCAAGGCAAGGGGTACGTGACAGCTCTGCATAGCACTTACACTAGCAAGAGCAGCTCTCAAATAGGAAAGGGAAAACCTTTGGCATTAGATTACAGCAGCACCATCACAGTGATCTGTGTTGCTCGTTATCTGTTTTAATATTGCCTCTGAATGCACCAGACAAGATAACTGAAAAGCAAAATGAGCACAAGCACCATCTCGCCTGACAACAGCACTACCGTGTGCCCGCAAGCACCAGCCTGAGCTTGCGAGCTGTTATCTTTCTCTCCCAAGATATTTACATGAACCTTAATGAGCATCAGGTCACTCAGCACCTGATCAGAGGCAGGCCCCCTTTCCCCATGTCCCAGCGAAAACCAGGAAAGGAGCAACGCTGCTTGCATATTGTTTTTAATAACACAGACAGGACATGGTTTCAGTGCATTTTTTGTCTTCAGAGTGGGGACTACTTGTTGAGCTCACCTTGTGATGTGATTTGCAAGCTGATTCACTTGTTTCCATTTCCACATAAAAGATGCAAATGGTATAAATCAGGCCTGGAGCATGAATGTCCAGGCTACAGAGGCCTTTGGGGTTATTGCTGCTGAGCTGGAGCATTCAGAGGGTCTTGTGCTGTGTCAGCACCTGAGATTTTTTGTCATCAACTGGTATTGTTTGGTCAGCTACACTTATTTCATCAGGACTTTATGGATGTTTGCAAACTGATACCTGGCCCTAGATGTTAAACAAACAAAAATCTGTCTTCTGATCAAGATATACTGCTGAAGTATCTTTTTTTCACCTCTCATTTCCAGTTTCAAGAGTTTTTTTTCCTTACAAACTATCTCCATAATTTGCCTCTCTACCCTTTTACCTTTCCAAGGAGAGCAGGAGCTTTGTTTATTTTAATTATTTTTAAAGGCAAATATCATATTGCCTATATAGAAATGAATCTACTAAAGAATGTTTTTAAAAGAATCACTACTTGCCTCTAAACAGGAAGCAGATCAAGGAACGTGGAAGTGTTCTTCATAGAAATCATTCAACTGAAGTTAATGAAAGTGTGCACAGGAGGGGGTGGGAATCAATCAGCCACGTACGGTAAATGGTACGGAAAGGCATCATGCCAAGAGCTCGCAACACCTTCCAACTCAGATGACTGAACCAAGTCAAGCCATAATTTAACCCCCAAATCTTATTGGATGTTGATAGAGAAACACTTCTGTGTAATCTGTGCTTGTAAGGTTTACAGCCAGACATAGTTTTGAGGTGGGTTGCCAATGCAAAACCACTGTCTGTTGAGCTTTTGGGGGCCGGTTGTGTGTGTGGTTTTTTTCTAGCTGGAAATATCTTCTAATGTTCCTTAAATTGCATTAAAAATTGACGCCATTTTCTATGGAGTGGAGGGGATTGTGATTAATTCTAGCAAAGGCCTGCTTGCTGCTAACCCGAAAACATTTGGCTTTTGTTTTTGTTGTCTAAACAGTTGCTCTGAAATTAAATGTCAGGACTGTGTTGGTTTGGGTTTGGTTTGGGAGCATTTATGGTTTGTTTTTTTAGGCTGGGTTTTTTGTTTTGTTGGAGTTTTTTGTGGGTTTGGGGTTTTATTTTGCCGTGGTAAAAATTACTTTGATTTGCTTTGCAAATTGCTTTTGAATTCCTGCTGTTCACATTTTGTCCATATAGTACTAGATTTGAATGAGTATGTGTCCCTTGATAACAACAATAAGGGAAATTTTTATTCTTGGCTGTGAATCCCTTCATTCAGAAGTGCTTTTTAATTGTGAGGGGCTTCCACTAAATAGAAGATAGCTGGTATTAATTTCTATGTGGAACAGCTAATTGTATTTAATATTCAACCTTGCCTACCACTGAACTGCCAGAACCGTTATGGAGAAACATGAAGTCTGACTGGAGCAGCTGAGCTCATCCTGGCAACCATTAGAAAACTAAACCACCATAAAATAAGCCCAACAGTTGTTGGGGATGAAGGGAGGGCAAGAACATTGCCATCCCCACAACCTCTTCCTCAAAAGCATAGATGAAATTTGTCTGTGGTACAAGAACAACAGCGCAGGGAATAATCAAATATTATGAAGCCATGGCTGATTTTCTTCCTATTTGAGGAACAGTAGGACTACAGTAATTTTTCCTAGTTGTGCTTGCCTGAGGCTGGAGGGGTAGAGTGGCTACTTGTTTCCATGGAGATGCTTTTTTAGCAGGAGAACTTGGCCTCACATGTCTCTGGAACAGCAAGGAGGCTGATTTCCTTCACTGCTCTTAGAAAGACATAGTGGGTGACGGGGTTGCTTTCATCCCAAAGCTTAAGGGGGTTTAGGATGTTAAAAAGAAGCCAGTAGCAGATTGGGATCTTACAGTTTAACTCACATAAGTCATAAACACCCCTTCACATTTGGAGCTGCAAGAAATCGAAGCGTGAATCTTTGTAACAATTCTGTGGCTTGATAAAACAAGGAAATGCAGCAGATGGGAAAAGTCTGACTTGTGTGTAATGGAAGTGGCTTGTTGGCTTGGGATTTCTGGGAACATGGAGTCTTGAACTCCAGGCCCTTTGTGGAAGGGAGGAGACAACAACAGAAATGGTGGGTAGGTTGTAGTAGCTGTCATTATAGGCACTGTTGATCTTAAGTTTATCTTAAAACTTCTGGTCCTTGCATCTTATAAAACTAACAGGTCAAACTTGGCTCATTAAAATGCTTTGAAATAAGGAATAAGACTTCCCTTGTCTTCAGTAGGAAATACCAGTGGCTGTGATATTTTTACAGTAAACTATTTCAAATGAAAGACTATTCTGGATGTGAGTTGACAGTATGGATGAAACTTTAGAGTCCACTCCCATGGAAATCAATGGAAGTCTTTCTGTTGGTGTTAGTAAGAGTAAGATCAGGCTAATGAAACTAATAATTGGCCCTTATGCAAAATAATCAAAGCCAAAAATTGGATGGATTTTTTTCAAGGGGATGGCATTCTGGATATCTACTGATCCTCCATGCTGAATTTGAAGATCTTTCCCCAAAATAGGTATAAGAGAAGTAAGAGAAAAAAATCAAGTTTATTTTGGGAGAGAAGCTGGGGCAGGGGTTGGAGCAGCTCACAGTCACTGAGCTCTTTCGCTTGTGACAGCTGCTTCCCTCCTGCCTAAATATTTCTAACTGAACTTGAGGCAGAAACTCCATGTGAGAATTTTCAGCCCAAATGGCTAAAATGAGGAGAATAGCAAACGCAGACAAATCTGATACAGAGCTTTATCATGCCCGACAGCATTAATAACTTGCAGAGGTATCTAGGCAGGATTCTGTCTAAATATAGCAGCTCTTTAGTGCACGGTGTTCAGGTTTTCCATGTCAGGATAAAACCAAACAAAAAAAGCCCCTGAAGAAATCAGTTAAATTTCCAAATACTGATTTTCCATCTTGTACTAATGTACATGGCTGTGGTTGTGCTGCCATAAACAAGAATGTCAACTGTCTTTCAGCTCTCAAGTAACTTTCAAAATCTTTAGGTAGCATCCTTTCAAGGAAGCTGTAGCAGGAATGATACTTTACAGTACTTCAGACTCCAGCCAGTGTCATCTTTTCTCAAGAAATAAGGCAGGCTTGCTTTCAAGGACCACACTTGCAAATCTTCCATTTTTAAAAAGTAATTGCCAACAGAGAAACTATGTCAGAGACCCATTCTTCGTCTTTAATTATTTAGGAGAGAGGCTACTCTACTACCAATAGGAGCCTAAGCACAGATCTAGCAAATCACATAGAAATTGCTAGGTCAGGTATCTACTGTGGTTTGTTGACAGTAAACGAGCCACTCTTGCAGTAACATAATTTCAGTTTTTCAGATGCAAGAAGAGTTTATTCTTGGTGGTCCCTTGTCTTCTGCCTAACTTCTTGCTAAATTTCTTGTTGTCTTCTTTGCAAACTATCCCATCCTGAGCCTCTGATCTCAATGAGGGCATGAACTTACAGTTGTGATTTATATAGCTATAGATCTGCAGTCAGTTCAGGAGCTGCTTGCTCATAGCCTCTGTGGGGACTGGAGACCCCAGGAAGAGGAGGGGCTTTTTTGGCAAATCATGGCAGAGTTTGTATTTGGAAAACAGGTCAGAAAAATTTTCTAAACACCTCTTAATATAAGCTATCAAAAAGTCCTAATCTGAAGGGGAGTGGGGATGGGTCAGGTCTAAGGTTTGTGATACAGACCAGTATGCGTTTGCTGCAGGGTTGTGTCAAGATGGTATCTGCATTAGTTAGCTAATTACTTAATTTATCCACATGTCAAATGTCTGCTTTTTATGTTAATAGAACATATTTCTGGCAAGGAAAAAATTAACATCTGACAGTGACATTTTAGTGTCGTTTGAATCTGGGTAACATTGAAGTGTAAATTTTCGTTCTTGTAGTAGGACAGGCTGAAAATAGAAGTATTCAGACTCTTTGCAGTTTGGTAGCAATTCACCTCTCTTCATCCATCTCCCACAACTGCAGGGCAGAGACGAGCAGAACCTGCCCTACTTTGTCTGGCAGTCCTGTGCCACCGCTATCCTCCTTTCATTCTTTTCTAGAGCTGAAAATATAAGGGTACGCTCTTTCTCCTCATCTTCCCCCACCCTCTGTTTTGCTCTCCTTTGTCAGTGGGAAGGTAAGGATTTTTTTTTCTTTTTTTTAAAAGGGGGGCAAGCAGTGTAATTTGCCAAAACCTAGGACTTAATGACAGAGTTTTGTTTGGGTTTTACAGGCAATTCTTCAGCCTTAGCTAAAATATCAAAATTGGTAGAGATCTCAGGAAATAGAGCTTCCTCCTTTTAATAATTAAATGACAACAAACCAAACAAAAGCATTGCTTTTGCTGCCACTTTCACAAGAGGCAAATAGCACAAGGTGGCAAGCACGCAGGTTGGTTTGTTTGCAGGACATGAGCTGCAGAGAAAGATTAGTTGATCTGAAAGTCTGAGACACGTGAATGATGGATGATGTTCATCTCTGATGCTTTGGTTCAGCAAGGCACTTACACACGTGACTAACCTTAAACACCTTGGACAAAATCATTACTCTGCAGAAGTCAATATAATTGAGCTCTGGTTCCTTCAGCACAGGCAGTCTATCATCCATTGTCTGAACAGCGTTCCTCACCAAGCAGCAACCTAAGCATATCACGTACCAAGAAGTGTACTTTGTGTTGTAAATTGACATGGACGTGGAGAGATTTCTCTGTGCTCTGAACTGTTGGGAAGGAAGAGAATTTTTGTAGTTTGCTATCTTAGAAGGTTATGAATATTCATTCAGCAAACAGTTGCTATGAGCCTTTGGTGCTGTAAGTGAGCTTTGTTTCATTGATTTTTGTCGAATCTGTGCCTGTTTGCTGAAAGAGAAGATAATGTTTTGAATTTTCCCCTGCCCTGTTGCTACTTATTGGTCCCAAAAGCTACCCAGAGCAGTCAATGGGAGCTCAGAGGCTGAGTTATGCCTCAGGTATAGAGGTATAGACAGCAGCCCATGAGCTGCTGACTGTACAGCCGCCAGCCCCAGAGCGGAGCAGGAAGGTGGTGATGTTGTCCAAGATCCAAGCAGGGTATTGCGAGATCTGCAGTCCTCTTCTTTCTGTAGCAACCAGTGCCACTGACTTAACTGTTGGTATCTTAGTCACAATACCAAATTGAGAACCTAGATTTCCTGACTTGGAAAAGTTAGGTTTGGTGGCAATAAGACTCATAAATGTGTTTGCAATCCAGAGGCGTGAAGTGTGACCTAAGCATGTAGGATGATGCAAATACCATCATTCTTCCATTAACAAAAAGAAAGTACTACAGAAAGAGGACACATGAAGTCTTAACTCTCTCCCAGGTAGAAGCACTTACCTACAGCTTGACTTTGATGTGTTGGAGAATTACAGCCTAGAGCTATTGCTTCTTAATGCCTTGTTTGTCCTTCTGGTTATGGGCGATGGAATTACTCTCTCTCAAACAGACAACAGCATCATCTACCTCTATATAACGACCTAAAGGATGCACTGAGAAAGTGGGAGACTCGAAGTTATCTCATTTTTTTTTCATCTCCAGAAGTGTGACTTAGAGGCACCATAATGAATCACCTCTTGCCACCATGCTGCAAGGAGTACAAGAGTAAATGAGAGAGCCAGGCTAAGAACACAGGAATAACTTTAGATTCCAATGACAGAGGTACTCGCCAGGAGGGAAGCAGTCCTGGGTTCTGGCCTCATAACAGCCAACATTGGCCTAAAAGTACTTAGAAAAACCTGTGTTTAAAACTTGATTAACAGGAGCAGAGGTAAAGTTAGGTTGATACTAGCAGCTCTGGACATTTGCATTACATACAAAATCTGCATAGTTTGAGACAGTCATTTAGACCACGAAGAAGCTTCATTTTTGAGCTAGCATTTACTGATGAGTTATTGACTGTATCTATACCTCACTGAACAGAGCTCCAGCTAGAATAATTTGTTTGCTATTGACAAGTGCTGAGGTTGAAGTAAATTAATTTAGTCTAGTTCATTGATTTTTCCACCACTTATGAAGAAGAGAGGTAACATTATCTAGATGCTGCAAGCTCAAGGCTTCTCTTGAGGGGTCATATTCTACTTTCTCTGAAGGTAACTCAAGAAAGATAGCTGTATGTGTATTTCAATTTTTCCAAGGAGGACCGCATTCTGATACCATGCTTAAATTAAGCGTGACTTTTTTCCAAAGGCATAAACCTTTTCAAAAATCAGTGAGATGTAGTCATGGAAGTCATAGAGATTACACAATCTCCACAGAATGAACGATAAGTCTGTGAGTAAAACACCAGGAGCAGGTATTTTACAGCTTCAAAGGGTATTTGTTCTGTCTGAAAATGTGGTATAATCAGAAATACAGGATGAGATTTATCTCAACATGTCTAAGAGAAATACCGCTCATAAATTATAACTTGCAGGCCTAGAATACCTTTCTAGTTAGGACATACCTTGGGGTGTAGGAGGTTAGATAAGGTACCCATGAGTAGGCAGGGTCCAGCAGAGAAGAGAAATGGCTGGTACTCACTGAGTGCCTCTTCCTGTGGGGGACTTAATTATAAGGACATCATGTTCCCATCACTCTTCTGTTGATGCCCCTGGATTGATCCTCCTCCTGCAGTTCCCTTTGATATGGCAGAATAAGGACAGTCGAATTCTCAGAGCGGAGTTCAGTGAATTGGTTTCCCACTTTATTTATATCCCAGTGCTGCAGAGCTGTATCTCTCTAAAAGCCAGCCTCTTTTCTTACTTCGGCCCTGAAATCCCCCCTGGTCAACCAGTTGTGCTATTGTAGTGATAAAATAGACCCATTATTTAGCTATAGGTGTCTCAATTATTGTTACAGACTGGGGTTAAAACTAGCCAGGTATTGAATGGTTCCTGTGCCAATAAAGATGGAGATGTATTTATGTACAGAACAAATGCAGCTTTGCCCAAATAATAAATCTGTGGAACAGTCAGTACATGAGTGCTAAATGCCAGGGACTTAAGGAGCCATTGGGACCATGGGTGACTTTCTGATTGACGTTCACTGACCATTAACAGTCAGGTTAACTTCCACACAAATTATTCAAGATGATTGGGAAAGAAATAAATGAAGCAGTTATCTCATTTGTGTAGCACTTTTGTAAGAACAATCAAAGAGTTATAGATTGTTGTAGATTGTATAGAGAATATAGGAAATGGTCTTGTTAATTACTTCATATTGTAATTGAGAAATTAATGAAAACATATGTTGTGCCTGGCATTATTGGAAAGGCTGGTCTCTGTTCTGCATCAGCCCGATTCATATACAAGTGTTTAGTACTTTGTGTTCCTTTGTAAGCATTCTTATAGTGCTCTATGGTTTCATATTTTTATGACTACCTATGCCATAGATTTTTGACACACTCTTTAGTCCTCATCTGTCAATAAAATGGCTAATCTAGGCAGCATGGTCATAGTTTAATCAAGATCATTAATTACCCCCAAAAAGCCCTTTTGTGATAAGGATGATGTAATTGCAATTACCTCTTAGTTAAGTGTGGGAACAGTGCGATAACTGCTCGCTGATGTCGTTAATTTAACGTGTAGCTGAGAATTATTATAGTGTATGGTGTAATTGCAGTGTATTTAAGATACATGGAAGCCTAATATGAAAAGTACTTCATGTATCAAGCGGCAATAACAGATGAATCAGTCACATGAGCTTTCCAATTTCATTGCTCCTACTGTATCAAACCCCGGAGTTTCCAGCGTTGTCACTGCTCAGTGCAGAACACGCAGCTTCTGTGTGCTCACCTGTTAAAACACAAACTCCTGTAGATGCACAGGGACACAGGGTGTATTAATAGTTACTTTCCTCTTGTGATAAAAGTGTGATCATCTGGGGGAAAAAAAACCAGTCAATTTGTTCTCAGATTTCTTTTAAAATGTTGTATTTGCATATATAAGGACAAAACTTCTACCTGTAGCTTTTATGGGTGATAATAAGAAATGGTTTCCATTATAGGTGGGTTCAAAATATTGTATAAGTTTAACTTTTGTAGCAAGAAAACCGATTGTTTTTTTCTTTTAATGATCAATTACCATTTTCTGCAGTTGTGAGGGGAAACGAATCCTGTCCTCCTCTGGTTCTGAGGCTGGGAAGGAAAGGAAAACGTTCTTCCTTTGCACAGGACAGGAAGCACTGTGCTATTGCCTGGTCATGTTGCTGGTGGGGAATCTCTTCTCTCAGCTGCCCTTTTGCCAGCTGCCAGCATTGCTGCTGCAGTAGAGAGCTATGGCCAAATTTATCCTGAAGGCAATTTGCTTGGGTTTCACTTGACTCTTAAGTCGAACAGTATTGAAAGTTTCATCCTTAAAACTTGCAGGATTATCCCTTGTAAGGCTGTAAGGTTCTTACTATTTGTAGTAGTGTAGAAGCACCCTCCAGCCACTCCTTGGGGTTTTGGGGGTATGTTACAAACAAGTGATACCTTGTCTGGCCACTGTTGTCACTAGAGTGGTAGAAAAATAATGAAACTTGAATTTGAAGGCATTGAATTGAGAGTGCAAGGTCTGTAAATCAAGCAAATTAGAACAAAGACTGATGCAAAAACGGACGTGTAATCAGATCCCAGTGTTCTCTGCACAGTGGGCAAAGAGATCACATCAGTAGTATTGTACTGCTGGAAATGAGAGTGGACCGGTATATTAATTCAGTAGTTGCTAAAAGATGGAATGTGAATAATGGTTCCCTGCTACTCCATCTGGACATGAGTAGATACATTCCTTGCCCTTCTGAAATCCTCATTAATTTCTTGATTTGTCTGGGTGCAACAGTGTCCTTTAGTCTCCAAACATCAGAAGCACTGACCTTTAAATACAAAATAGGCACTTCAGTAATTTTTCATGGCATGTTGTCATTTGTTGTTCAAAGTCCTTTAAACTTATCTTATTAGTTGAAAACTTTAGAACTTTCTTCAATGCAATAAATTGCTAAGAAAGTGTATGAGACCATAGTCCTCTTATTTAGAAATGGGCTTTAAGAGGCGAGAGACCATGTCTTAGTGAAAGATTCCTCAACAGACTTTTGTTGTTGTTTTAAAAAACAAAAAAAAGGGGGGGAAGGAGGGGTGGCTAGCAAATACTTTTGATTCCTTTCAATAAAAACACTACTGTATATTTATTTTCAAAGGTGCATTATGAACTTTGTGTTGTGGAAACTATTGGCAGAATCTTTTCCACCTTGCTCATGTGGGTCCTGTAACCATGAAACTGTAACAAATTGTCAGCACAGCCAGTGTAGCACTAAGTATTTTTTTTTACTGGCTAAATTTTAGATTGGTGTCATCTTGTTTAGTTGTCTGATTACTGGATGACACCAATTTTACAAAGAGACTGATTTTATAGGCTAATCATCCACATGGAGATCACAATATTTTTTAGAATAACCTTAGCATTGTGGAATATTGTAATTTGACTTTTATCTGCTGTTACACTTGGAGTAGAAATAGAAGCCGTATGCTTTGTAGCTCTTCACTAGATATCCATCATCTCCCTGGCAATTTTGTTCAATATGCTCCAAGCTGATGTGCTTCGTCTCGCTAAGTTCCCTGGAAAAGCACAAAATTGGTATGTTTTCTTGTCTCAGAGGTAACAATGAGAAGTACAACATAATAAAGCAAAATAAATAAATTTAAGGCAATTAAGACTGAAAACAAAACAAAGCAAAAAAACTCCCAAAGGATCTAGTCAAATTAATGTGGCAACTTCAAAAAGTATAACTGTGCAATTCAAAGTTATATATTGCCTACAATAAGATATTTAAAAACTAAGATTCATTAGGTAGTAGGATTTGGGCCTTTCTTACTGAAAATCCTGCAAAATAACATAGTAAATTTCTTCCTAGACACATCTCAGAACTACTGAAGGCACTTTCTGCTCTTCACATTTTACTGTCAGGTTTATAATAACACCTTATCAGAAAGGGTTTCTTTGTCTCTTATTTCTGCCATTCAGTTATCACTGTTGTCAATGACCATTTCTGGAGCTGGCAGCACCAGTGTTCACTTATATTGAAATGTATTAAACTGCATCTCACTGATAATCTGCTTTAAAGGGTGTTGTTAAAGTCACCCCCAACATCTTTCCCCTCCTTTTCTTCCTGCAGGTCTCCTGGGCTGACTTCTTGTGAGCTTAGGTGGAAACTGAGTATATGCATTTCTCAAATGAGTACTGTAGCTCTTGCCTAATAAGACTTCAGGGGTTGGGAATAGGGGTAAAAACTTGATTTCCATGATATTGACCACTCAACTTCTGTGCCACGTTGTCCACAAAACCTTGAGGTGATTGTCCGTCCGTCCTCCCCTCTGGTGTTTAACTGACTCAGAGCCCTGTCTGTGCATCACAGGGATAACACCGCGTACCTCCAGCCTCAACATGCCAAGTCTCTGCAGGGTGGTGCCCACGCTGAGGTTCATCTGCCACCTTCTAATTTGTGTCTGCGGAATAAAATAGCTCTGCAGTCAGTGGATTGGGATGGGAGTCAATCCTACTGTCCAGTGAGAGGTTGTGGTGGTGGTTTTGTTTGGTTTTTCCCCAGTTGCCCACATATTCTTCTATCCTGAATCAAAAAGCTGTCATCTCCAATACTATCGCAAACTGAAGAGAAAAATGAAAAAACACAGAGAGGATCAGTTATTTGCTGCTTGCATTTTGCATCTTTTACATCACTTTCAATAGAGTACTTCTAAATGAAATTTATTTTGGATGTCAGAATAAAACATTCTAATTTCAAAGCTCTTTTTTTAAACAAGGCTGCAATTGTTCTCATTCATCCTTTCCTAGAAAAGGATTCTATTTCAGTAAGTTAACCTTTCTTGAAGTAAACAACAAAAAACAAATCTGAACAAAATTCCAGCCACTTCTGTTTATCACACAAGTGCAAAAATAGGACTCTGGACATGTATGAATGTGCTGCTATCAACTGACATATAGTATTCAGTATAAATGAATACTTGTTTACATGCTTTATGTCTTCAAAACAGTCTGTTTCAGCCTGTGTTGGAACTTTAATACAAACAAGAATAAAAATCAGGATCCGACAGTGTGGCTGGACAGGTGGATTATGGCCAGGACCAGACAAGGAATGCACAGAGCTCACAACCAGCTGCTTGCCAGCTGCTAACAAAGTTTTCAGATCTTTTGGCATCTCCCTTCTTTCCTGGGGAGGAATTTAAATTTCCCTTCTCATTCTTCTTTTGTGAAAGAATAAGTTCCCGCTGTCCCTTGTTTGTACCACCTTCTGTCTTGGGTGACTCTGATCCCAGCAAGCGAGAGGCAGAACCCAGGCACCGCTCCCTCCTGACTCTCCCTGCTGTGTGAGGTAAAAGAGCTCACCCACGGTAGGACTTAAAGCACAAGTTCCTCACTCTTTCTCTCCTACCCCCACTGTCTATAGTATGTCAAACTGGTTATGGTAACTATCTAAAACTGGGCGAACTGGTGCCTTTGGGCCCAATTCTCTTCACTCTGCATAAAGTCATTTATAGTGTTTTGTTGGTTAGACTATTTCTTCTTTTTAAAGTGAGCTGGAAATAAAATGGTAGCAGGTTAGAGTGATGTGGAGGTGAACCCAGTTTGTGTGGTTGGAATGACGAGGTAGAGTAGCAGGCAGTGTTTTCTAAATGTTTTTATACTTTCACATATTTTATACTGTATGTGATATTTTAATATAGCAGTAATTTCAGGCTAATGTATTTTAATGAATGCCTTGTAGCAATGAAGTTGCAAAATGATTTCTACTACACTTTCCTGTTTTCAAATGCTCAAAACTTTCAGAACAGGTTTTCTGGGTTTAATCTATGCATAAAGCAGATATCTTGAGTGTTGTTACTTACTTGGCTTCTTTTGAGTCATGACCATCATAAAAATGACAATTTGTATTGCACTTTTTAAGGTAAAATTGCAGATTTGGTCTTCTCATTTCTCAGAGACTAGTTAATTTGAACCTCCAGATCTGACACAGAGCCGTGTCCTGTCTGTGTCTTTCGAAGTTTTAAGCTAACATGTGCACTGGCAGAGGTCCCGAGAGCCATGAACTAATTCCAGTATTTACACTTTATTACTAATACCCCTAAGAAGGGCATAAGGATCCTGCAGATTTTGTCTTCTCATGGAATTTAGGCTCCCACTCTATGGAAACATGGGACTTTTCTTCTGGAAAACTTTACAGGGTGTGAATTGCTTTTTACCACATTTCTTGTCTAAGTATTTACTATTAACTTTCTGTGGAAAGGCTGCTCCATGTCAGTGAGGAACCTGCCAGGGGGGTGACAATTTGAAAGTCTTGTATTTCAGTCTCTCTCATGTAGCAATTTTCTATTTTAAAAGCTGGGAGGAACGATACAGTCTTGTATATTTCATGTTTTGAGAGCTGATCCAACGTTTTTCAACAAACAAAGGCAATTTATTATCTTTTTTTAAACCAAATCAGATGAGATGACTTTTTTAATAACTTCAGTGCTAGGCTGAAATACTTTGCAGTTGGTTTATGCTTTTCTTTACGGTAGCTGAAGAGCTGATTTCTCTTGTAGCTCTTTTTAGCAGGTTTGTTCCACTTAATGTTAAAAAGATCCGTGGCATGCGAATGAAAAGAAAAAAATTTTTAAATGATATCTTTGAACTACAGGCAGTAAAACTAAAATTCTAAATGGTTGATATGAGGCTTGAAATGTCCCTTGAATAGAAGACTAGACACAGTCACATCGTTTGGATGCATGCAGCTATTTTATTGTCTAATCACTTGGGAGTCTCGAACATCCATAAAGGTGATCAAAACTGCAGTGCTCAGTCTAATGCACAGGGAAAATAGTTTGTGGCATGGAGGTATCTTGAGAGTCCGTCTAGTGAGATACAAAGGCTGAATAGTGTTAGTGATGATGTGTATATGCACTGCAGAGCTCCTCAAGCACTTATTTCTGGCAAAAGCATTCTCCAGCTTTTACAGTGGCACAAAATAATGTATCACGGCTGTCACTGTCTTTTATAGTTGCTGGCTTTCTATCTCTCCCATGGCTCTGGAATTCCCCTGAGTTGAAATGCTGTGTGTTTTCCTGCTACACTATACATTGGGAAGCTCAGGGACCAAACTGGCCAAGATTTGGAGGTGGGTGTCTTTTTTTATGTTCTCATCACCATTAAGTATGACATTGCCTGGCTCACAAAATCAGCAAATACTTGAATATTAGGATATTAGGTCTGTCACTTTGCCAGCAATCATGTGGCAAGCTGGGGGAGAGTCTCAGAGTACAGTCTGCAAAGTGGTCTTGCATAGTGCAGTAGAATTGCTCTTATGGTCCATCCTCACCATGTTTCCAGCATCTGTGTAAGGTATGAATGTAACCGACCTCAGGGCAGTTACCTGTATTTTGGTCAGGATTTTAGCAAGAGGTCTGCCAAGCAACTAGTTCCTCGTAAGACACTAATTCTTGTCTATAGTCTCAGCTCTAGTGAATGCGTATGTTTATTTCCACGTCTGAGAATGATTATCGACTTGCTGCTTTTTTTTTTTTGCATGCTTTATAGTTTGGGATCGTCTTTGTATCTCATCAATATACAATTTTATTAATTCTCCAGTTCATTATTAAAGGTATTAAAATTCTCAGTCAACATGACAGCAAACATTGATGTACCTCTTCTTTCCACTTGAAGTCTATACCCTTCTTTCTTTTCCTTTTAAATTAAATTTCCAAATGTTTTTCTAAAACATACTACTTCACTGGTCAGGTATCATCTTGCCAGATTCCTTACATTAAAATTTCATGGTTATAAGAAGTTGCTTAAATTTTAGTCAAGGGCATCTTTCTCCTTTCTCCTTTTTCCTTTTCCTCTCTGCCCCATCAAGCAATTTTTTTCCTCATTTGTATTTTTCGCCAAATAAAGCAATTTGGATTGTTGCCAGAGTTACTTCACTTTGAACTTATTACTCAGGATTGAGCATTGCCAAACACTTCCACAAATATCTCCTGTTGTTGATGTATTTTTATAAAAATTTTCAGCTCCTGCCAAACACAAGAGGGACTTTAACTGGAACAACAGGTTCGCAGAAGAAGTGCTAGAGCTAGAAGTATCCATGGAAACAAACTTTACTGCAGGTGTTCAGACATTCTTCAGTCATCCCAAGCAGAGGTAGAAAGCAGTATTGGCTAACCCGTCTTTGAAGATTCAAAATTAAACAGCACAGCCACATCTGTGTTTTTTTTAATGCCTGTCTCAAAGCTAACTATTGGCAGATCCACCAGGTACCATTTACAGGACAAATACTGTAGAATAGTTGTGGTGAAATAATGGATCCAATACCCTCATATTGTCTTTGTAGAAAAAAGACTAGACTTTTCCTGAAGGTTTTAGTCTCTGAAGTTGTATCATTAGCTCTATTGCCTCCCATTTTGTTCTTTTTTTGAAATCAGCAGTGTTAAATCCTTTCACTAACCTCCAGCATTTCCCCCTCTCTTGAATCTGGGTTAATGCATAGCAAGGACTGCAGGCAAACCCTGCTGGCCTGAGTCAATCAAGCAGTTCCCCTTACTTCACAGCAATGCACAGTTCGGAATATTATAGATGGATTTAGATGGACAAATATCTGAGAAGGAAGCAGGATTCAACTGCTCAACATGCTTCTTATATTCCAGCCCTTAAATATTCTCCCTGAATTTCTGTAAGAGATATCTAAAAGATCTGGTATGATGAATTTTGGTTTCTTTCTTTTTATGTTTTCTCTGTAGTTTTGTTCCGTCACTTAGGTTCTAAGCCAGCTTGTAAAGGTCTGCTTACCAGGTGCCCCTCAAGGCACCCAGTCCTGAGGCGAGCTTGCCAGCATACTGACAGTTCCAAGCTTGAGCTTGCAAATCTGAGTCTGCTGTCTGTCTTGAATCTGGTCCCAAGTATGAGCTCTCGCTGGTTTTATGCTTTTATTTTTATTTTTAAACAATTTATGATTCCTAGTAGGAGGGTTTTTTAATATAGAAATTAAACTTTCTGTCTGAATTATTTATTTATTTTGATTTCATTTGTTCCTCTTCAAAATAAACCTAACCTGGAGCTCAGGTAGGCACTTATCAGGTTGATAAAAGTTGGCAAAGGGAAGCGTGAGCTGACAGCAGGATTGTTGGCCTGGTATTCGTCCCTTTGTCTCCCTCTCTGGTTCATTCCTCTGTAGCCAAGATAACAATTTATGAAGTAAATTCTTATTAAAACAAGCATTAACCAGGCAATATGTAATTACAGATACAGGAGCAGAAAATGACAGATGCTATGTTAAGGAATGTCAGTATAACTAATGAATCTTAAAACTGCAGTTCCTTTTTTATAAAGATATCAAATATGCTAAAGGCTTCTCTGACTCATGGATTTTTTTTTTTTTTCCCTGATTCCCATCTTATTTGCATCCCTCCTTAGTTTGGTTTTGTGCATAAGTCTATACGATATGCATTTGTTACACAGTACTTGCTGTAAGCTGAGCAAAGGATTTACCAGAGAGGTGCATAGTGTCAGCAGTGATTGCCTTTGGACCTCCTTAGCTGCCTGTAGGTTGAGTCCCAAAAGCTGTGTTAGACTCTGCTGCTTTCAGCCATTCGTTCTTCCAGAATATAACAAGAGGTTCTTGCCAGTTATAGTTGTTCACTGTAAATGGGACAGTGAAAATTAATGGGATTTTCCTAGCAACAGGTCAAAGATCTTTTTAACTTAGTTCTTTCTGTTTAACCTCCTGGCTTGATAATGCTGAAAATAAATCCTTTAGAGAGGTGTCCTGTGTCGTGCCTTGATCTACAGCAATTAGATCACATACTCTAAAATAAATACAGAGAAATGAAGCTTTATGTGTTGTTTACTGAGTAAATCTTCATGGTGTCCTATTACAGAAACACTTTTGGCACTAATCTGACAAAACTGAATTTGATATTCACGATTTCATCCTTTGCATAATATGTAAAAACAAAACAATATTTTTACACACAAGAAAAGATAAAATAGTCTAGACCCTGTTAATATGAGTCTAAGGTGTTTTTTAAATATAACCACATGCTCGTTATGCCAAAACTAAACAGTTATTTTTCTATCAAAGACTGTCTCCCCCTCAAAATTATTTTCATTTCACTTTGGAAGTAAAATTGGTTTGGAGGTGATCATTTACAATGCTTTAATATTACTTTAAGACTACTGTAATCTTGTAGTTGTCTTCAGTAATGGTGTCTCTATAGGCCCTGATCATTGAACTGCTAAAACAAATGTGCTCATCTTGATGTTAGGCATGAAATACATTCCTGGGACTTCTGTGAGATTAAAAAAAATGTCAACGAGGAGCAATCTTCCTAACCACGTACGGTTGCAAAAGAGTGTGGTGTTGGTTCCAGGCGTGAACCAGGCTGGTGTGAGTATTGTGAACAGCGGTGGTGTGAGCTGTATGGATTTACACTAGAATTGATAGCGGGATTGGTGCTTGGTGGAACCCAATACATCGGGGAGTGATTGCAGAGCATGACAAAGGCATGATAGATGTAATTAATAATAAGATGCATCCCTCAAGGACTGATTTAGACTGCTATAGAAATTGTTCCTAGATAATTCCCATAATCTGGGGGGATTGTGAGCAAGCAATTTACATCATAAAGGACTGAGAAATGTAGCCACTAGAGTAACCATAATTATTAGTCATTATTATGGTAATAATGGTAATTTTTTGTACTAATGAATGCCACCCTTTCAATTAGCTGGGAGTGAGATGAGGGTCTCTGGCAGAAAAGATGGAAGAAGGAACACACCTTGGTTTAGTTTGGTCAGCCCCAGAGAAGATAGAGGATTACAGCAGAAAGTAAGTCTGTGACAGTCCAGCAACTGCCATCAGACATTTGAAACTGGTATTGTTGTTACTGTCATTTTTTTAGCAGCGGTTGTGTAATATGCTGACATCATTAGCTCAGACTAATTGTCTCTAACCTGCATTTTGCTTGAAGTTTGCTATTGCTTTAAAAGACAAGAAGAAAGACTTTTGTGCCCAAAAGCAGTTTTTGCTAGTCTAACAGGGCCTCACTCTCTGGCTGCAAGCATGTTCACAATGGAGGAAAATTGATTAAAGAGATTTGTTCATGTGAAAAATCCATCCTGCTCCTTTAGAAAGCAAGTACAAAGATGCATGTTTAATTTGCATGAGCTAACACCTGAGCCCAAAGGAAGACAAGCCAAATCGGATATCAGTCACTTTTGACCTGGGAGGGAAGTGCCTGAGGTGACCTTGGGAATGGTAGTTTTATGGAAAATAATGCTAAAAACCCTTCAAAAGACATACAAGGGGATGCTGAAGAAGGAACTGCTAAGGCAGGCACAAAGAAGTGCCTGCAAATGCCTTTGTAAAAACTTACACTTTACCCAACCTTCAGCTTCCCCTCCAGCATTTTCGTGGCTTTTCTAGTGTCAGTAAAAAATGAATGTCACATCCTGCAGCTTCTTTTTTGTGGGTGCACACTTAACAGCTACTACAAGTGTTACATGTCTTGCACAACACCCACCTCAAGACCTTCCTCATGAGCAACTGCTGTGTGCAAGTGCCTGTGCAGCCCCCCACGCTCCATGGTGTGCTTTCTTAATGCTTACTGACATAGCTACTGCTTCAGGAGCACATCTATTCTTTTAGATAGTTCAAAACCCGTGAATTCATGTCACTGATCTCGACTTCTTACTTTTATATTCATCTTACTGAAAAAGAGCCTCTTCTCAGGGAATCTGTGTGAACTGTGCTGACACATACATGGAATGGGTTTTCTGAAGAGCTCTACTGTGCAGCAGGTAGGAGGATGCCGACTTCTGAATCATTTATCAGAGCATTAATCAACCATGCAATAGTTTCCTATTGCAAGCTCAGCCTTTGTCATCCTGAAATATTGAAACTGGGGAGATTTAAATACTCTGCAAATATATGCCCGCTCATGGGGAAAAATGAAAAATGCCAAGCTCTGATTAATGACACTGAAGGCATTTTGACAGCGTAGAGCCGAGTGTCTGATGCTCTGAGGCTGAACTTCATGGGTTTCCACTGTGCTTCCTGGGAGCTCTTAGCAATATGCTGTGTTCAAAGGACTTGGTGGATCAGCACATTCCACTTCCTGCTGCTGCAGCTACTATTCCATTTAAATGGACTGCTTTTAAAAAGCAGTTAATGGGACGAGGTTGTGTTTTGAGGGGGGATTAGGTGGGTTGGGTGGGGTTTTTTCCCTTTCCCCTTTTTTTTTTTTTTTTCCTTTCTCCTTCTGTCTTCCTATGCAGCCCCCTCAGGAGACCATTTCACAATCTGATTGCTGTAACGGTGGTTAGGAGCATTCACTCTTGGGAAGTTTTGTAGCTCTCATTCTTTGCTTTATGGAGCAGTTTTCCCTCCCTGAAGTTTACCTCAGTCACACTTACAACAGCAATCCCATTTACTTCTTATTTTGGCTAATCAAACCAAAGTCTCTCAGTTCCCAATTTCCTTCTGTTGCCCAATTACCTTGGTACTCCTTTTCAAGCCAATTTTAGTTTCTGACTGTTATACAGCTCTGGTAACCTTTGTTCAGCATTTTGGGTGAGGTAATTAGGCACTGGTACGGTAGCTTGAGTGCTGAAAATAATTCTCATAGGTTCAATTTTTCCTTTTTTGTCATTGCTTGGCAGCTTAAAAGTTATTCTGAGATCACCTTGGTTGATCTTCAGCTAGTTTTCCATTTCACAAGCTTACATCAGAAAACTTTGCTACTTCCTGAGGCTGAGTTTGCACCTCATACTGCTGAGTTCCACCCCATTCTGGTTTCCTTCATCATTCATAAGCTGAGGTTTGCATCAAGAAAATCGGGAGCTGACAAATATTGCTAATAAAAGCATGTTGAGAGCAGCCCAGAAAAGAGGACTCTTTCAATAATTCGGGGTAACAAAAACAGATCAAGAAGGTAAATACGAGAGTAGATATTTATACCTTATTTTGCAAAACACTTTCTGTGATTATTTAACACTTAATTTCTACTACAAACCAGGGGACAGGGACAGGACAAGCACAGAAACCTCCGAGATCCTGGACTACATTAACCATGTATAAAAAAACCACCTTTCCAAGTTGATTTAGGAATAATAACGCTTTGGCTTTCACCCTGCAAACCAACTAAACTTTAAACACAGTAAAGGTTGCACCAGTTTTTCTAGTAGTGGCATACAGTTATTTACCACCTTGAATAGATTCTTTAGGACCAGCTCAGTCTGAGAAGTATAAAAGGAATTATTCTAGGTAGGACTGCATAAGGTGTGTAACAAAAAAGGGCAGAATTGTTGGCGTGTTTGCAGAGGCTTGTAGGTTTTGAGGGTTTTCCCTTTGGTTGTTTGGGGTGGGTTTTTCTTTCTGTGCTTTTTTTTGTTGGTTGGTTGGGTTGGGTGTTAGGGTTTTTGGGGGGTGGAGGGGCTGGGGGATTGGTTTGCTCAAAGTATACCCAAAATATTTTCTCACACCTCAGGACTCTGGTTGTAATTTGATATTAGACTTCAATCATCTACATAATTAAATCCCATAGGCATTGCCTTAAAACCTCAGTGATAGCCCAGAATTCTGTAACTACATTCAATCAAGTAATTGAGTCTCCACCTCTGGAGACATTCAAAACCTGCTTGGATGCCTTCTTGTGTAACCTGCTTTAGATGGCCCTGCTCTGGCATGGGGGTTGGACTAGATAATCTCCAGAGGTCCCTTCCAGCCCTACCATTCTGTGATTCTGTGTATGAATACTTAGAGATGAGTCTCACAAGCCTGGAGATTTTTCATGTTTGGGGTTTGGCTTTGCCTCTTTTCCACCAGTTTTACCTCATGGTATTCCCTCAGAGGCAGAATTCATCCTAAAATATAGCCTGCAGACTGAAATCTAAAATATGGTCCTCGAAGCAAAATACTCAAGCTCACATGCTGCTGAGAACATCAGACACTTTTAGTATAGCATGTATCAGGAAAGGTACATGTTACTGTTTTGAATAAAGCCTCCCCACCCCTATTTTGTGTGAGTGTAAATAATCTCCAAACTTGATTTCTCGTCAGAAAGATATGGGAGTATGCACAAGAAAATCCTAGTATTTTTAAGATACTTGAGCAATATACTGATTATGGTGTATCTGATGAGACCTTGATTCCTCTTCCACATCAGCCAACTAAAACTAATATTGGAAGAAATTATTCTGCCAAGAAAAGTGGATGGATTTAATAGGCGGAGCTGAACTTTGTGCTTACCATGTTATGCAGCAGTTGAGGTTCTGTTTACATACATTAGTTTTAGATAAAATAGTGGTAAACCATATACTCTGCTTTTGTCTTCTGCACAGCATAGATGTTGCAAGGGATAACCTCAAATTTAATTTCCAAGTGTTCCGTACAGCCAACAGAGTGCAAAAGGGATAAGAAGAACTTTGCACTTGAGCAAAACCCTTTTGGTCTATCTGATTTAATAACACAGAAGAGAAAATAATGTTTCCTCCTAGGTTCTGGGTTGGTATAAATAGACATAACTTTGACTTCTGTAGGCTGCTGTTGTTTAGAGTAGCTGAGACTTTGTCTCAGACTTTGTTCATGAGCTTTTTGTGTCACGGGTGCTTTCAAAATTGAAGTGTGGTTCTATTTAAAGGGAGAAGGAAAAAAGGCAAGATGAGGGGGGAATGTTTCCATTGTACAGGGCAGGGAGGAAAAAAAAAACAACAAAAAAACCAATGAGCCAACAACAAAACATACCAGCAAACCCTTTCTCTTCCAGAATTTCATCAGCTCACATTTATTTTGTAAGGAGAGGAAACTACTTGTTGAAAAACTTCAGCGTTTAAAATTTGTTCTTATCTTTTTTTTTTTTTTTTTGAGGAAACACTGTTGCAGATAGACTCTAGCACCTCTTCCTAGCCTCATCCCAAAAGTCTCCCACGGGCTAGATATGGCATAGTATCATTGTCTTTTCTTCCTCCACAAGCTATTGTTCTATTATTCGCCTCTCCATTTCTCATCCCTGCTCCACCCCAGGAGTTTACCGGTACCTGACTTACTGAGCCATGGCAGAATTAGAAAACATGGCCCTGAGGCTGCTGATGTAAGCTCAGAGCTAAGGAGGAGCATCTGCCCATCAGAGGTGGGCTCTGGCCATGCTTCCCCAGTTAAAACTACAATTACAGCTCTGAATACATTTGCTTGTGTGACACTCCTAAAGTCACTTTAAGAAAGAAGGTTCTTGTAAGTGAAAGTGCCGCAAAGACTTATTACTTAGCTGGTTACAAATGACACGTATCTGATCACAAAGCCCAGCATAATTTAAAACCTGCCATTATTGTAACTGGTTATTAATTTTGGATGACTTTAGGCCAGCTTCTCAGTGGGCACTCTGCTAATTGCAATGGGACTTTCTGGGTGAGAAAGACCTCTTTGTATCCATCAGTACATGTTAAGTCCAAGCTGTAGCTTTTGAAACAAGAATACCAAAAGTTGGAGCCAGGTCCTCAACTGACATTGGAAAAGTAATTATTTTGGAGCAATTTTTGTGAACCAGATGTTTTTGGTCAATTTTTTATTGCCAAAGATGTTTCCTGTCACATTAAGTGTCTGTTTTCAAGAGGCCTACCTAATGCATTTTACTGCACTGGTGAATGAATGTCTTTGTACTAACAATAAGTCTTAAAGCATAATTCACCCTCATTAATACAGCAAATTCATTGTGCATCCTGCTTCCAACATGCTCAAGCACATAAATGGTGCCCTTGATATTCTGGAACGACTACTTGTTTCCTGACAGAGGAAGACGTGTTACATTAACATGAAGAAACTGATCCTTTAATTTTTTATTTATTTTTACTATACTTGATATAGGCAGGATGATTAACATGCAGCAGGGTATGGTCTAGATGAGCAATTAACTTAAAATAAATGTGTTCTGGTAATGACTCCACACACAGAAATGTAAATATTAGATTAACTTTTAGGAGGGAATTTTATGGATCTTTGAGTTTGAGTCATTTAGAGATAAAATAAATTAACGGAACTTTACCTGAAGTGTTTTCGTAAAACCTCCAGACTGTTTTCTCTCCCTTCTGCCCAAACATGGAACTGCACGAGTCAGTGCTGCCTGTATGTAATCTGAAATTCCCAAACAGTACCTTTGCTGTGGAATTGCATACAAACCAGGACAGATGCTCGGATAACCTACTGCCTTCAGAAAGGCAAAGGGGTCTATGTTTGCTTTGTATTATTTTTCACGTGTGTGTATATCCAGACAAATACTTCTGAAAATCATTTAAGGCCATTGAATTAACAGCAGAATCAAATAACCTTTAAATTAATAGCAAGTAATTGGATGTATTGTAGACACTAATTAAATGTTTAAACAAAGCTGCACCCACCTGCCTGCTGGTATCTGTCATCCGGAGACTGCTTTCTGTATGTGTATGGCTGACTTGCTGACTCTATCCAAGACCAAAATTTTGTGTGAGGCATCCTCATTTTTCCAGATGTGCCTCTGAATTTCTCGTGGCCTTTTCTTCTAGAGAACCACCTTTGCTCATGCAAACCCATTAGCTAGACTGTAAGTTTTCTGCTCATATGTTGTATGTTTATAAATAAGAAGAGGAGGTTGATACATCTGACGGTCCAGTCTGGGGAATAATTTAATAATAGTAAAAGCAATTGTGATCGTGCGTTCTCAAAGCTCTTTACAATCATGATCTACAAAAGGGTCAACTCTGTGCCACAGGGAATACAAAACCATTTTCCAACTGGTCAGATTAATAAAAAGAAATGAATAGTTCATTATAACCTTGCAGAGAGACTGAGTTCCCAAGCTGCTGTCATGACAGACTGTACAACTGCAGGAGAGAGAAAGAGATCTGGAAACCTTATCTAACAGGGCCCCTAATTCCTGTACTTCAGCCATATGCTTACATTTTGAAGTAACCCCTTTTTATCTCTATATTCACACAATTATTTCCATGGACATTAACTTTTGCATTTGTGGGAACTTAATTTGGGGAGCTGGAAGAAGTGGAGCACCTGAGCTCTGCCTTTGAGCAGATGTTCCCCACATTCTGGCCCCTCACAGGAGGAGCATTAGTTAATAGGCATTGATTAAGTCAAATACAGTTTTTTCATAGCAAGTGATCCAACTGTCCAGAAGTGCTTAATCTCAATTATAAAAATTCATCTCCATCCTATGAAGTACACTTAGAGACACTAATGCAAGCTGCTGTTGCAATGAGCTTTTTTAATAGCATTAAAATTGAAAACTCAATGTGTTTCCAAGTGCTGTTTAACAAATGATTTGCCTAAATATCAAAATTGATTTAAATATTTTCAGTCAAGGTAGAGACACGCATGGGAAATTGCAGATGAGTGGATTTACCCCAACTGACATTGCAGAGGGATGTCATAAAACCCAGACTTCATAAAAGAGGTTGGCTGTAAATTAGTTTGGCACTGAAGACTTGTCTGCTTCTCCCCTGTATGCTAGAAAGAATTTCTGATTTTTCAGAACTGCATTTCTGAAAGAAAACAGTGGTTTTACAGACCTAACAAAGGTCACTCATCATAGGAATACATCTATGCTTCAGCAGATTTTATGCTGGACCTTCGGAGCCTGCAAAATATCACTGAAAGCTTTTTTTTGTTATTATTCATTTTTGCAGAAATTAAAACCTTTTAAAATACACTACCCTATCTCTTGAAAATACCGAAGGACACGTTGGGTTGCCAGAACGTAACAAGCTGCTTTCAGAGGTACTAGCTCTCACCTCTATGCAGATTTGATGGGATTAAAAACTATGCTGCAAAAACTCTTTGCTGAAAGAAGCATTTGAAAACTTTTCAGTCTTGTATCTCTAAGTTGCTGTGTCCCGTTCATCTGAGTCTGGCATCACACCCCACTTCTGACACTATTCTGCCATTCCTGCCTGTATCCAGCACACTGATCTGAAGGCCAAAATAAAAAATGACCCCTAAATCAGCAACTCTCCTGAAACCCTGGGAATACTGTGGTATCTTCAAAGTGAGACTATGGGGTTTTTTCTATGGCATTTTCTAACTGATACTATGTTGTCTGTTTTTTTTTTTCCTAACTGTGACATATCACAACTATTTAAAAAGAAGAAAGAAAGAAAAGGAAATTAAACAACTGCAGAGTAGAATTTTTCCTTCAAACTTTGCAGAAGTTATTTGTTGTGCATGGGACTATGAGGGACAGATTACTGTAATGAATGTCATGTACCATTGATTTACCTGCTTAGTTTTAGTCTCTTA
>JAVSBS010002295.1:0-48668 GCA_033124195.1 Coracias cyanogaster
CCCTTACACTAACCCTACACATCCCAGAAAACTTTCAGAATTTTTACATTTTCAAAAGACTGATTTATAAGCTGTTTTCCTCATGGGGACCGAAAAAATATGTAATAGTCATTTTTGAGCTTGGTCCTCATAACAATAAGGTTGACCACACTGTAAAGAAAAATATTACAACATTTTTTTCTTTTGTCAAATCTAGTTTCTGTTGATTAAACCAATCTCCTTCATTGTATACTATTTTTTTTTTTTCAATGAACTCAAAACTTTAAGGCAACCAGGTTACTTACTTATTAAGTTAAACCAACAAATACATTTTTACACTGAAATTGACATGATTCGTGCATGTTTGTTTTTTTAAACATTGAGCTTATTTAAGTGCACCTTTCTGCTACCAATAAGATTGTAGCTCCCATTCTGCAACATTTAGCTGACAAAAGCCATGCAAATAGAAGCTTCTCCTGCGAGTATGGGGTATGCAATCAAACCCTCCCTGAGTAACCATTATTAAAATGAATGGTCAGCTCTTAAGGAGGGCAAAATCCTGTCCTTTCTGAAATCAGATGCATAAACCCTACTGACTTTTTAACATCTCTGATTTCAGTAACACATAATCCTATAGCACAAAAACCATAGCTGCATAGATGTGCTGCACAAAGAGAAGAGGGCTGTTCTGAGTACTGCCATTCTCTGCAGGACATTCTAATCCTAGAACTGGAGATTTTTTGAAGCTGTGATAATTTAGACTTTTCTGGCTTCTGCTCCCAGCTCCTCTGAGACCTCTTCAGCCATGATTTTGGTTAGAGAAGCTGTAGATACTAGAGAACTTTTCTTTGGCTTGGGGATGGGAGATCACCCTGGCTCTCCTCCATGCTCTATGATTTTACTCCTTTTCCAACTTCACACAGTTCTACATCCCTTGTTTGCTTGCATATGTATCCATCCCTCTGCCAATCCACCAGACTTCAGATTTCTTCTAACTTGAACAAGCACAAGCTGTACCGTAGCATCCACAAGACTTCTAAGCAGGTACTATACAAAGATCAAAAAGGGATTGCTGCTTCATGCTGTCAGTGTCATGTCGTGTCAGAGGTTACATCTTCATCTGGCTTGGAGTGGCCCAAGGACTGGATCTGTCCTTGGACTAATCAATTTTATACAACATCGTTCCCTGTAAAGTAGGGATACATATACAATCATAGAATCTTTTGGGTTGAAGGTAAATTTTAAAAGTCATCTAGTCCAAACCCCTTGTAGTGAGCAGGGACATCTGCAACAAGATCAGGTTGCTCAAAGCTTCATTCAACATGACCTGGAATGCTTCCAGGGATGGGGCATTGACCACGTCTCTGGGCAACCTGTTCCAGTGTTTCACCACCCTCAGTGTAAAAAATTTCTTCCTTCTATCTAGTCTAAATCTACCCTTCTTTAGTTTAAAACTATTACCTCCTATTGCAACAGGTCCTGCTAAAAAGATTGTCCCCATCTTTCTTACAGGCCCTCTTTAAGCATTAAAAGGCTGCGGGAAGGTCTCCCTGGAGCCTTCTCTTCTCCAGGCTGAACAACCCCAACTTTCTCAACCTGTCCTCATAGCAGAGGGGTTCCAGCCCTCTGAACATTTTTGTGGCCTCCTCTGGACATTTTTGTGGCCTCCTCTGGACCTGGTCCAGCAGGTCCCTGTCTTTACTGTGCTGAGGACTCTAGAGCTGGACACAGTACTCCAGGTGAGGTCTCACCATAGCAGAGTAGAGAAGAAGAATCATCTCCCTAATATCAGGATTCAGAAACACAAGTGTGACAGTGGGGCCATTCAAAGCCTTGCAGAGGTCTCTGATCTTCTCTCAGGAAGACAGCCTCTGTGCACACACAGCTTGCAGCCATAGCAGAGCTGCAAAGCCATCACTATGCAGAAGTGAGCCAGGTTAGCCATGACAGAGAGCGGCCACCATCGACAGGTATCTTGGTGGCCTAACGAGCCAGCCAGCTCATTCCCTGCCACAGCAGACGAGTGTCTAACCTCATGCAAAACCATCACTGCAATTGAAAGTAATTGGTGCTCTTTTCGTTGGGCTCAGCAGGGAAAGCAAGGAGTGAAAGGGCACGGGCAAACGACTGCTGGGGCTCAGCCACAGTCCCCCTGGGGTCAGGGCATGCTGGTGGCAGGGTGTGGAGGTTTGCAATGCCACTGCCCGCTCCGGGCTACCCCTCCAAGACAGAGTGCAACCCCCGCCGTTGTCAATCAGATGTAACTACTAAGAACCATTAAAATAAACCCTAGTAAAAGTGTTGCTGACATCCCAGATTATATAAGGACCAGTTTTAGACAGCAACATTGCCTCTGTGTTGTTATAGACTCCCTCCCACCCTTCTTACTCCATTTCTCATTGGTAGTGGTGGCTCAGGTCTCACAACAGAAAGTCCCATGCTTGTCCTGGTCTCCTCACCACACACAGAGCAGGAATTTGGAGCAGAGTTAATTGTTTGGGGTACTTCGGGACTCTATGTTCTCCAGAAGAGGCTTTTGTTTCTTTTAAAAGCATTATTATTTAACAGTTTGATTAAAAATTATACTGAAGTGTGAGAAGGGGCACTTGTGACACACCAACCTCATCTACTATCTTAAAATCCCAAATGCTTTAACACAGAGCCCCTGAAAAGGAAGAAATTTAATAACTATTTGCTAAAGACACATGGAGAAGTATTCTTCTTGAACCAAATATTTTCTTTTTTTTTTAATACAGCCGAGAACCTCCAAAACATCATCTTATCCCAGACTGCCACATGACTAAGGTGCAAACCTCATCAGCTCCCAAAAACCACAGACTAAGGCTTCTCTGTGTTATTGCAGACACGAGACTGGCAATCCCAGGACAAGGCACATCACCCAGGGCGTGGTGAGCCTTTTGAGCATGCTACTGCTTCCCCTCCAAGCATGGACAAGCAGAGAGAGCTGAGCTGAACCAGGATTCTCACACCAGCAAGGGGACAACTGAAATATTTGGAGAGAGCTCATCTGCACAGGTATAAAACCACCATTCCAGGCATTTGCCCAGGCTCAAGACATCCAGCAGTCTCCAAAATCAGTGCATTTGCTCTGAGCATACAGCATGTTTTCCTCCTGTGGGGATCTAGCTCTCCACAACATTAAAACAAGCCAAAAGCAGCCCTTCTTGACTTCCCTGTAACTGCAGATTACTTAACAACCAATACACTGAAAAACATTGGTGCACAACCACTTTCTTAAATATTTACCAGTTCAACTGCTGAATATAACAGCCTTTTCACTGTGGTATAGTATGATCTCACCCTCGAGATTTTGGCTAGAAATCAAAAAGAGAGGGGAAGCCACAATCTTCCACACTGACCCTTCCTCCTTCACTAATTGTTAATGCAACCAATGCTCTAAGACTTTTAAAGTCCTCTGTGTCTGTTTTCTCTCTGACTCAGAATTTTCTCTTGACTCTAAGAGATTACTGTATTTTGGGGTTGCTCCAGAGTGGAGGGAGAAGTTGGACAGCCTTGGTGATGGCAATAAGTCAGCAAGCCTGGGGAGGGCAGGAGTTTCAAAATGGGATGGGTAGGCAACAGAGAAAGACGAGCATGCTTCTCAGAAGCAGAGACTGAGAAGTGAGCAGAGACAGGCTCTGCCATGTCCTAGGGTTATTAAAACTACAGAAAAAAAACAGCAAAGAGAAAACAACATCTAAATTGGCCTTTGGGAAAAATGGTAGCAAGAAAGGTTCTCTAAATTAACCTCGATTAATCTTGAGGGTAGAATGACTGAAATCCATTTCATGGGGAGTTTGGAATAAGACGATCATCATTCTAATCCTTTCTCCAAAACAGAAATTACAGCCTTCTTTACAGGTAGGAAAAAAGAAAAAAATCATCAAAACAATGTTAAGTTTTTCCAAATTAGACAGCAGCTGAGATTCCCATTTCTTGGTCCCTCGAGCTGCTAGGTGCTCTTCTTTCCAGCAACCCAAGAGGGAGCCAGGTGTCCCCAAGGCTGTTCCCAGGCTGTCAGGGGGGCACAGCAGAGGTTGCCAGACTGCTGGCTTCTCCACAAGGAAACCATGGAGCTGGGTACCCTCAACCCAGGCAGCTGCCAGGACATGTCTGTGATAAACCTGCAGCCATCGGAGCCAGAAGCAGCCTGAATGGCTGGGAGGCATTGAGCCAGCAAACTCTAGAAATCCAAACTCCCTGAGTGAGCTTGCCAAGCAGCTTGGCAGCAACCAGGCAAAAGGCCAGTGCTTCAGCACAAGTCAGTAGTAACCTCTTCTCCATTTTGGTATCAGCTAGTCAGTCATCTCCCAAAGATAATCCTTACCATTCCTGATGTGAAGTTGCATGTGTGGCTACTGAATTGGTCCCACGCCCTACTACCAGCCCTTACAGGTGGGTGCAGTAGACAGCTGTTTGGGTATGTCCCAAGTGCAACCAGCACATCTCCTTGTGTCATACTTAGTCATAGTGACATTTATCTCCCCTCCCCTGCAAAGCTAGATTAACACAGATTAACATCATTCTTCCTGCCCTATGTCGATTGCTTAAGACTCTATTGCCTCCATCCTTAAACAATACAATTTTATTATTAGGGACATTTTTGCAATAGATAGCTTTCCAGTTCTTGTATGACCATTTACTGCTGTAGAATGTAGTCACTTCATGCCCACACAACATCCTCAGGCAAAATACTCTGGTAAATCAAAACATTCTGGAAGACTTCATAGGATCTACAATCCCAAGAAAGTCTTTGAATATGTTTTATTCATTTGTTTTGGCTATATGTGAACAAAGAATTGAGGATCTATCCTGCAGCTTTAACCTAGGCTGGTGCTATGTTACAGAAAGGGGGACTATTGCCCCAGTCAGAATTGAGCCAACAAAAGCAAAAGACTCAAATATGACCTTTATATGAAAGAGTCATATGAAGAATAGGCTATGCTAAAACCCAACCTTGCAGCTCCTCTTACAAGACACACACACACACTCCCACTCTGTGCTCTGCTCCTACCTTGCTCCTGGCAACTCAAAAACCAAAAAGACAACAGGAGAGCTTTCACTGATTTTTCATGAGATACTCTGCTTGCCTTTTTTATTATTATTATGGTGAATTTTCTTTCTCCCGGATTTCTCTAATATTTTCCCTGCAATGTACCCATTTTAGCCAGACTTTACTCTTCCCTCTATTGCCTGACACTGCTCTCTTTGTCAGGGAAGGCACAGGGAGTTCAGGTTTTCCCCTCTCCATTTCTCTTTGGACCTGACACTGCTTCTGACCCCTGTTCAGCCTTTGCTTTGAAGTGCTTTTCTCTCTGCTTTCCCACCGGATCGTGTTAACCCTCCTCCTTTCCCCACTCCATCAGTTGGTTTCAATAAGTGAGAGGAGCTCACTGGAACCTCCTCTTTTGTCTTATCAGTGTGCTTTCACTTCTCATAAAATCCTACCCACCTTTCACATAAAACAGTTTCGCAAAAGATGACGGCTGCAAAGGCCTGGAAACACTGCTAACCACCACACCGGGAGCACTGCTAGCTGCACAAGACAAGGCAGTTGAATAGCTCTTGTGTTTGAACCATGCAACTTCACAGCAGCATCTAAAATCAAGAAGCCCCCCCCCCCAGTCCCCAAGACAACTCCATGAAAGTGTCCTTTTTGCTGTGTGCTGCAATCAGCATTGCCCTTGCAGGTGTCTCCACCTTTGCTCCTGCTCTATTGCAATTTTAAAAGAAAAAAAAAATCCACAAATTTGTCTCAAGTATAGATGATTGATTTTATTTAGTCTCCTTAGTGTTACAGCTCCTAGCTGATGGATCTTCAGGTCAAAGCAAGAGATGGCATCAGCACAAAGAGAATGGTTTGGCTCTCACTTACTAAAGACTCCTGAAAGCTTTCCAGATCTATAAATATTCACATTATTCCCACAGAGGGGCAGAAAGAGAATGATTTGTATCCTTCTAGCTTGTTCTGCTAACACATTCCCATTTTTCAATGTTTCTCTGTTGGATAAATACCATGACAAACAGAGGAAACCCCTGCAAGAGAAAATACATTTTAAAGTAAATTGCAATGACGTGTAGTTTATAAATATTTGTAATGGTACAGGGAAAATATCTCTATTCATCACATTAATGTATGCTGAATACAAAGATGACCAGTCTCCATTGATGCCTTTTTTTTCAAGATATGGATAGAACTTCCACTATAAGAAAAAGCCCTGAAGACTTTTGTATGCTACATAAACATATAGACAAAAATAATTTAAAGTAGAAGATGTTATTTTAATTATAATAGTAAAGCTCGATTTATTTTCTATGCCTCTTTTTGCCAGACAGTTAAACATCTCATGAAATTTGAGTCTAGTGCCTGAGGTTCAAAACCAGAGAAAATGCAAAGCTTGGTAAATGTTATAACCTCTTAACCACTCCATTAGCGAGGACTGATGATAACATTTAAATAAGAATGCACAAACATTATTTTGCTCAAAAATTACATTGCAAAGATAAACTGTAAGAGCTTGGGAATACCCTGGTTAATGCAGCCAGCTGAAGGACTCCTACAGAACTCTCCTTCAATCTCCTAAGCATTTTTCGTTACTGCTTACTGGATTATTAATTATCTTTTAAAGGATTATCATAGTTACAGATTCCAACTCAGGCTTCACTCACCACTTGAGAATACTGCAGCAAATGAGTGTGTTTCCACACACGTACGTGACCTGCATACGCATGTGGCTGCAGAGTACCTGGGAGCACCGTGTGGACACTGAGCCACAGCAATCAAACACACCTCCATGGGTAAGGTTGAGTTTAAGTGATTCCCTCCCTAACATTACAGATTAATTCCTCTGTGCCATAGAGATGCAGCTGTGGAGGCAATAACAGCCTTTCCAGGATCCTGCTCTTTAAACTACTTTGGGCATTTCGACTGTTTAAGGCAGGCACTACCTCTCAGTCTACAAACACCTTTCATCTAATGCAATGGGTGCTTCTCGCAGTTGCTCATTTTCTAGCTTCTATCATCACCATGCAATTACCAGATATCTGACATCAGTTATTTAAAACCCACCCCATGAAGCTGCCCAAAACACAAACCACTCAAGAAAAAGCACCAGGAACTGCACATGTGGATTGAGCGTACAGCCCCTCACTGCGCAGCTACCAGCCTGCTTATGTGCAGTGATGACTCCTCACCTTCAAAAATTAAAAATAATAATCATAATCATACACACACAGCACCCATTTGGCTGTCTTGCCAGCATACAGCTCAACCAAAGAGAAAAAAAGGTTGGAGATATGGTACTTTGATCTCCCCATAATCCCTGTGAAAATTGAGGTGGCCAAGGCCGCTGGTGTGCCTTTCCATTCATTTCCAGCACTGCTTCTGTGCTTGAGAGCTGCAGGAACCCCATGTGGCCTTCAGCAGAGCCTTCTCCTTTCAGGTACCTCAAGGATTTTAGCAAGGTGAATGCTCATGGTTATTGAATTGGCTAACAGCCATCACTCATTTTACACTGACCATTAAGCAGACAGCAGGCAACCAGCATGGATCCAAAGCTGTTGCATATATTTACCTTGCCTGGGGGAAAACAAGGCAGGGGAAGGAAATGCCGGCACAACCCACATCTTGACTCTGTACACAAATACCATCTTGCACCCTCCCATTCTGGCTTCTTGTTTTCATTGCATTATATCCCCAAGGTCTCAGCCTTGTGCTGGACAGTGTAGAAGATTAATCAGCCTCTTCTCCATGCAGACCAATGGGCAGAAGCACTCATGTCCTTATGGGTAAGTTCAGGGCAGCAGATGCAGGTGGAAAACCTGCAGCCCCCAAAAACCAAAGGGAGGTGTAATAGGCTGTACTCTAAGTTCTTCCACCACAGCATGAGAGAAATGACTTTCAAGAACAACAAAGAGTATGTACATTTTGTACCATGCTAAAGAGGAAAAATAGCAGCAAGGGCAAGGAAAGCTTGGGTTGTGAAGGATGTTCCAGCAGAGGTGATTAATGGTGTTGAAAGAAACCCCAACTGATCTTTCGGATTTCTTTCCAATTAGCCACAATGCTACTCCCTCCTTTTTCCTTTTGTTTTGTCTTGGTTGTTTTTTTTTTTCCCCTCCCTCTTTTTTTTACCCATGTTTGATTTAGAATTAAGGTTGGTGATTTGTGTTACAACAGCAAAAATGAAGGATCTGTGTAGTGTGTGCATGGGGATTTAAAGCACTGCCTTTGATGGCTCATTAGCTGCATGTGGCTACATGCAACACTGCTCGACTGAGATATATTGCCCAGGATTTAATTCCAGAATAATTTCAAAGGCATTAAATCGAATGCTTGCCCTTTTCACCATGGTATTTAAATGGTACTTTGTATGCCAAGCTTAAAAAAAGAGCAGAGAAAACACAGATGCAGTACTGCTGGAGCGTGTATTGAACTTTGTTAAAATGTTAAACATTTATTAGAACTATTTTTTTAAAAAACAAGATAGTGTTAAACCAGTTGTTACTCCAATTAACTTACTTTTCTACAAGGGAGAAAAGAGATTTTTTTTTCATTAACAAACAGCTCTAAGAACTAGTGAACAATATCTCATTGTTCAGTAAGACTTGAAGATGAAAATGGTCTCAGGCTGGGAAAATAGATGTGCACATCTCTGTGCTGACTGAGCAAAAGAAACCAGAAAAAGCTTCTCCCCCAGAAGAGAGAAGATCAAACCTCAGAGCTGAGCTGAAGGTCATGAATCTTGCAGCCCTCCCTCCAGGCACAGTCTCAATTGGGCTACTCCTGCTGGAAGGCTGCTCGGGTACCCACAAGAGAAGCAGTCATGAGCTCTCAGCTTACAGCCTGGCAGGGAAGTCCAGGGATGGGACCCTGCCTCTGATGCATAGAACCAGCTACGCTCATTTATTGCTGCTCTACAAACACTGTTAGAACAGAGTCCCTGTATTTTCTCATTTTCCCTCCATCTCTCCTCTTGCTGCAGTGTCAGGATGGCTCCTGGTAAAACATGAGAAAATTCACTTTATCTGGTTCACAGTCAAACTTTTGTTCTGAAATGAAGCAAACCTCAAAGCACAGTTTTGCTTGAACTTACAGGAGGGACATCTCTCTGCCTTCCTCCCCTTGCCTACAGCGGGTCACTCTTCAGTGCAGTTGGTTGTGCAGGGGCAGCTGCCCAACACTGTGCCCACTTGCCTTCCTGCCAGCCTTTAACAACATCCCTGTGTCACAAATTTATTGACATTTCAACATTTGGTATAGGACTTTATAAGCAGCATAGGTACTTGCATCATTTTATTTTATGGGTGGTTACAAGTGACTGGAGATGATGGTTCTGCTAGACCCTGAATGACAGTGGGCATTACTAGAATTTGCATCTGGATTTAAAATCTAACACCACTTGGGAAGTGTATGCAATTACCTAGAACTGTTTCCACGCACCAAAACTCAGGAATCTACAGTAGTAAGCCACCCCAACTTAGCTTCAGCTGGAAGCTATATATTAGTACCATAGCAATGGGACTTCTGAGCAGCCTCTATCATAAAAGTATGCAAGAGGCAGAAGAATTTGTTTGCCTTTTTGTGTCCGTTTGAGAGCTCATCATCTTAAGCCCTCTAACAAAGCAGTATTAGTAAAGGCACCAAATTCCTTCATGTGCCTGAGAATGCACACATGCCCACTCAGAGATCCTCTCATTGTCTTCCCTGCCTACTGGAGGAAGTGCAAAGGAGCAAATCTCTCCAAGCACAGGGGCTGCACCTGGCCTTGGCTCTCTGTGGGGCTGAGCAGTGGGGGAAACAAAGTGCAGTTTCTGGCTGACTTCCAGCATATGTATAATTTATTTGGGAATATTGCATTAACTGTAACCACTGTATAGCAATAGTTATCTCAGCTACTCAGTAACTAATGAGAGCTTTTACAATTAAACCATTTAATCACAAGGTTCTGCAAAGAGTCCTTGCATTGCACAGGAAGGTCCCAGCTTGTCACAAATGTGCAGAACTGAGGCTGGTCTCTAGAGGATGGAGCTTGGTTTGGTTTTCTACGGAGATTCAAGTTAAGCATAACATATGCCCAACTTTTGGTGTACCCCAAATGTCATATCAAAGATATTTTCCCCCTTTCACTCCAGTCATGGGGTGTTTTGACTGGAACATGATGTGCAGGTACATCCTGTGGTCTGTAATAGCCTTGCAGAGTTTTCCCAAGATCTGCTATTTTATGCACTTAAGTAAGGCTTCAGCTTCAAATATGCAGGGTGTAAAGTCCTGCTTTTACACAGTTTCATGGTATGTTGAGGAATGAAGTACTTGTGTTTGGAGCAAGTGATTTACTGACATGGGTTATTCAGAGGTTTAATTTGTCATGCATCTCACCCACATGCTTTGTTTCCCTCTTTTCATTCTTCCTTTGGAGGCAGCGTGCTGTACACCACCAGCAGTGAAGGGGCCTCCCTTTGCACAGTAGCAATTCATTTTCCTCAGCTTCTCTCCAGCTAGATCTCAATGATTCCTCAGGATCTGCAAAGCCTCTTTAAAACCCTGTCAGAAATATGGAAGCCTCTTTTTTCCCACTGCTCAGTTAAACATAGCCTCCGCATTCAGATTGCCCAGACTGATCTGTGCATCAATCTTATTTCTTGTCTGATAAAATATTAGGTGTCAGAGGGTTTTAATCCAACAGGCTACCAGCCACAGTCCCATTCATCTGCTAGGATGGATGCAGCCTCCAACAAGCAGTCTTGAAGTGACCCATTGATGCCTTTACTTTTGGAAGCAAGGTTACTCCAGTACCTAAAGACCAAGTCCTGTCCTGTACCTCACACAGATACCAGAGCTGGGAGTAGAGGAAGAGACAATAGATTTGGAGCTGAAGAGAGACTTCCAAAGAGTTCAGTTTTCACAGCAAAATGATCAACTTTAAAACACTTTATCCAATTCTGGATCCTTCCAGGGCTGTGCAAATTCTTGGCTGCCCCAAGATGGATTTTATCATAGCAACATCCAAGAGAACTCAGTTCTGACATTTTCATGTTTACTCTGACTCACTCCTGTAGCTTGAAGACTTGCATCATGTCATCACCATCCACAGTGAAAACCATCACACATCCTCTGCCTCAGTACAAGTACAAAGCTTACGCCTACTCTCTCACAAATACTGGTCAGACAAGAGTGTTTTTAAAGAGAGAAAGTTCACAAAAGCAAGTCTTTTGCTCAAGGATGTTACAGGATCACAACCTGCAAATGACCAGCAGCTCCAGGTAATGCTCTTAACAGTTATTGCTGATCCTGCAGAGCCTCCTGTCTCCCACTGCAGCTACTTTACATTTAATATAACTCACTGAAAGATAGAACGTTCACAGAAAACAACTGCAGGAAGAAATGACTACTTATTTATTTTACAAGGATATGTTAGCAGCTAGAACAAACTATCACATTAGAAACATGCACTTGCATGCAGTAATGCAAATCATAAGAGAAATTAATTAATGATGCAGACTAAAAATAGATTAAAGTACAGTAAACCAAGCATAATTTCCCTCCACAAACTGATTTAATCTGACTCACTCAATAGAAGTATTTTCCTCTGGATTCATGGTTTGCCCTTTTGTGTCCTCCTCCAAAAACTACTTTCACAGAACAGCTCAAGAAGGACTATCTATACCAGCAAGAACAGGGCCCTTTACGACAATATTTAAAAGTGGACAATAGCTGCATACTTATTGATTTTGAGATAGGCTTTCAAAACACAGAGGGGATTAGTACTCGGCTCATCCTAACACCTGAACTCATGTACCTTCTTCAATTAACCCACAGAAGTAATTTAATGACACGTTCAAATAATCCAAAAAGTGGTGGGCACTTGCAGTGAGCTCAAACAAAATTATGGCAACAGAACATGTGCAGGTGGACACCAGTGGACAAACTCAAGAGAAAACACCTATTGAGCCCTGAACCCTTTGCACATTTGCCTGAGATTATTACAATAATAACACAGAATACCTCAAAGTCCCAGCTGTGATGCAGAGCTAACACGTTATATATTATAAAGATGCAGAAAACTCAAGACTGGATGCCAAAGTGCTGCTGCTTTCTAGAGAGGAAATAACCTGGAAGACACCAGCTGGGGGACAATGGTTGGGGAGGTAAGGGACCAAACCTTCTCTGTGGCCTTTAGCTGAGCCTTTGCTCTCAACTTGAGCACAAGCTGGAGCAAGGTCCAAGGTGAAATAAGGAATCTGAACCTGAAGGAGAAATAAAACTTGCTCTCTGGAACTGCAGTCTGCACATCTGGAGATGTGTCACATCTCTTGGATGTGGGGCATGGTTATCCTCCACAAGCTGCTATCACTTTGGGTGCTCTTTTGGCCTGTATCAATTACCTTGGGATGCCCTTTGTTGCCTTGTATGCCCACAGGATATCGTATGGACAAGGCAGTGAAATTGTTTCCACACTTTTTATTAGAGAGAGACTTTCTCCGCATTCATCTGCACTTTATAACCTATGGTGCCCAGCCACAGATTTGTGATAAGCGTAGAAGCCACTCTTCCTTACAGCTTAGTTTCTTTAATGTGAAATAGCGATGCAACAGTCCAGTTCCAAATCCAGCCAGAACATTTTTCTTTCAAAGGCAGTAAAGCAATTTTAAGCTATTTCCTTGGGGCAGTGGAAATATGAAATACAGCAGTCTCCAACTTTAAAGTAGACTGTTTTATTTTTTTACTGTGAGTAGTGTGACATATACCAGCCACCATTATAGACTAATAAAAGGGAAACTCAATTTTCTGTCACAATGAAGATGACCAATAAAATTTTAAACATGAACAACACCCATATAATTCTATAAAACCTGAGCAGATTCATAAAGCTCCCTTTAAAAACACACAGACCTGCATAGAGAACATTCTATAGGGGTATAAATTATCCAGCTTTACTGTAGAAGCGATATGATAAACATCATGACACGGTCTTCAACATCACCTGAACTACCCCTCTTAAAAGGTTAGAGATTGCTCTTCAGTACCATCAGGTTGTTCAGCACTAGCAACCTGCCTAGCAACACAAAATCTTCAGAGCAGAAGGCAACACACCAAGAGAATATGAATAGTTAGTTAAAGCAAATATTATTCCATATTATGCAGAAGCCTGCAGGGCTCAGAGGAAACCATGATTGTCTCTGAAAGGAGAGAGGATCTCTGCCCTGCAGTCTCAGTAGAGAAGGCAGAGGTGGAGATGGGGGGAAAACATTGCAGAGTCAATATGCCAACTGCTTGCAAATGCCATGAGTCCTGCACTTCCTTTCTTAGATTCATTTGTTGAGTGTGAATGAGTGCAAGTCTTAGTAGCAGACTAGCTAGAGAAGGAGATTAGGAAAAAGGATGGGCAGAGACATGGGAGGGTCATACCTGCAGGCAGACACAAGCTAAATATGCTTGGCGCTTACTTGTGCCGAGAAATAACCACATCACACAAAGTCCACTGAAAGCTAGCCTGTCACCAAATAGAAAGGGAGGAGCTGCAAAGAAGTAGGAGTCATTACTGCGTGGTACAGCTACAGGAGGGTGATGGGAACCCAACTTTGGCTGGCAATACAGCAAATCAACTCTCTAAAGAAGTTTTGAAGTGGCATGAAAACTACAGCAAATATTCAGGAAGGCTCAAAGTCCTTTGCCTTGGAAGAGGAGGAAAGGTGAGTGGCTGCATGGCCATATGCAAGGTGCTGCCAGTTTGTAGCAGGCAGGAGGATACAGAGAGCAGTAGGATGCATCCCAACAATCACAGTGGGCAGTAGGGCACAGATGCTCATCCTGTAGCACTCTCAGCAGTATGAGCAGCAGCTTCTGAGCCCTATTGCAAGGTCTGTCCTGACTCTACATACATATCAGACCAACTTTATTGCTGGTATATTTGGAGAAAAAGAGCCAAAATGCTTTCAAGCACTGATAAGAGAGGTTTCAGAGAAGTAGATCAAGGAGGTGAAACCCCCCCATCCCAAAAAAAAAACCAAAAAACTACATGCTTTACTTCTGTCTGGAAATGTGAAAACACTGTCCAAACCAGGGAAGAAAGACCCCTGGGAGTATATGAATTAGAACCCAAGGAGCTGATTAAGGAAAATAACATGCTTAAAAAGATTTGCTGCATTAAGGCCCAAAACAAGCAAGGTACAGATGTAAAGTAATTAGAGAAAGAGGATTAAAGGGTCATATTCTTTTGTCATTTAGGAAAAAGGATGCATAGAGTTGACCATTTTACAGGGCTTGCAGAAGATAGAAGCCAATAGCCTGCATAACCCCGGGATTTATCTTCCCAGTTTTCCTCCTCCCTGCTGTGTGGGGCTATCAGGGCTCTCCTTTGCCAGATGCTTGGAAGTCCACACCAGATTGAGACACATTTGCCTCACAGCATTTATCTAACTGCATTTACTTCAGTGCAAATAATTGAGTATTATACCATGGTTATACTGTAACAATCAGAAAACAAAAGCACTCGTTTACCCACAGGCCACTGCCATTGTAATTAAGGGAAACAAAACTGCAAACAACAGGAAAATGACTTCATATAACAAAGCAAGACCACAATTTAGGGTAGCCCATTCTCAAACTTTTGGTCTTTCCAATAGGTGACACAATGGTTCTCTTCTGGTGGCAACAAGAATTGTATAGAAAAGAAATTAGTACCTCAGCCATTTTTGGAGCTTTTTTTTTTGAGGATTGGATGTATAAAACAAATGTCTTTCTAAAAGTCTACAGGGCATACATACTGTTCCTCTGCAACACCGGTCAGTGTAGCCCTTGGTGAGAGCAGCAGCAGTGCGGGCTGCCTGCTCTGCTCCTGCCCACATCCTCCAGCCAAAACAGCGTGCTTTGGACGCAGGGCGAAGCAGGGGGACAGCAGTGCCACGGGCAAAACTTCACACAGCAGCCTGACTAGATTTATAGTGCTGTTTGTAGCAAGCCGCCTTCTGCATTAGAGACCAGGACTGGCATTAGCAGTGCTTAAAAGACTTACACAAAGTGTCAGCTTGGTCCTCAGGACAGCAAAAGGCAGGGACAGGCAGTGCTGAGAAGGTTTTCAGCCAAGCCTTGGCCTGACACAGGCAGCACTTTTCATTTTTCTCTTCTGACATGACAGAAGTGTTGCTATCTGCATAGTAACACACTTTAACTCTGACCGACTCGGATGCAATTCTTGCAATAATGGAGCAAGACTACATCATGGATAGAATGCTGATTCATTTGAAATGGCAAATGATGAATCAGAGAATAATGAAATCTGGGAAGATCTGAAATTCTCATCTTTGATGCATCAAGCAATGAAGAGCCATAACTCTTTAATTCTGCTCCTGCCTACTGTTTTCCTTTAATATCATCTTTTCTTGTCAGGTAAGATAAAACAGATGTGGGATTTATGCTTTAAGTCACTACTGAAATGTTTGTGTTCACTTATTTTAAATCTCTAGACATTGAAATTGCAGCAATAAACCTGGTATTGGATAAAACTAAAAATTAATGATGGAAAAATATTCAAGAACTCATGCATCAGAAATAGATCTACAAGAGGAACACTTAATCAGAGAAGCAGAAAAGGACACAACAAGCTTATCCAGAAATCACATCTCCAAATATGCAAGGAATAAGTAGGTACGTGGTTTGCTAAACCCAGCTTCCCTTGATACTCTTGCAAGCCACAGTTGCAAGGTGGCAGGAAGATGCTGAAGCTGTTCAACTTAAGGACTCCCTTGGAACTAGTATGTGTCATTACCAAGATAGATTATGGTTACAAGTCCAGCTCTGTCAGTACCAGAGGGATGCCAGCATCCTAGTAACTCAAACCAATACATTGCTACTAAACAGTTTCAAATAAAGGATCCAGTAAGTGGTCAGAACCAGCAGCAATCGTTGTTAAAGGATTCTAAAAAGAAAAGAAATAAGGAAAAGCTCTTTTCTATAGGTGGTTGTAGATCATTAGGAGAAAAGGAAAATGAAATACCAGACAAAAGTTTACTGATAATTTAAAAACTTAAGATCAATCACTTGCTTTTTCTGCATCTATGACACTAGACTACCACTAAAGAAAAATGCTGCTGAGAGTTCAAAATATGCCTTCTAAATAAAATAAAAGCAGAAGACTGATGTAAAGTATTTCCAAGCAAGGAAAAAAAAGAAAAATATGCAAACCTCTCCAACTGCAAACAACATAGGCCCCCAGGAATCCCCTCCTGAGAAGCTTTATTGGTTATAGCTCTCATGAATTCCTTACAATTTCCCACTGTACATATGAATGCAAATAGGTCCGGAGGGTGCATTAACAAAGGACATCATACCAGCCCGAGTGATGTCACTGCCTTACACAGCACAGATGACGTGTACGTGCCATTCCGACTGCTTTCCTTAGGAAGGCTTTTATTGTATGAAAAAAAGAATTCTCAGCATGGGCTTTGCAAGCCAGCTTCAAGAAGCTGAGTCTTTCCTTTCCTGCTCAGGACAAAGTACTCTTGGTAAAGCACAGCTGAAATGGGAGGAAGTTTCAATCAAAGCATGGGAAAGAGCAGCTTTGCTGTGCAAGAGGTTGGGATGCATTGAATAGAAAGGCAGGGAGAATAACAAACAGCAAAACCAGCAGAAACAAGAGGATGAATTCAGCTCCCGCAGTCAGTGTTTAACCAGTGAGATAAGGCAAAATGACTGGGTTTTATTTTAACTTATTTGGTCTCTGACCAGACAACTATAAATCTAAAGGCCTGGACAACATGAAATAAAATGGTGTTTCTTAGTTTATTCAGCCTCTCACTAAAAAAGAAAAGAAGAACACGAGGAGAGACCCAAGCACTTGAGCAGAACTCCTTATTATAATGAATACAGTGTTCATCTCAGAGGGTAAGTTGCTGAGGAAGGTTATCAAAACCAATGGATAAAGACAATTTTAAAGACACATCTGGACACTGTTATGACAAGAGCAGTTTGCAGCACATAGTGATAAAGTTTTAATGAAATACTCTTAACAAGAGAAACTTGCTATGCCTAGGCAGTAAAGGCCACAATTCCTTATCTTTGCAAGTAATACATCACTGAAGCCAAAAGCTCCCCCCTAGGAAACACTGGGCTTAAGGAGCTGCTGGCAGAGAATCAGGCAGTGACTGCCTGCTGCTGTTGCAAGCACACCTCTTTGGCATCAGGGAGAGCAAATTTTTTTTTTCCTTTCGTTAGAGAGGTATTTATTCACCCTGAAGGGTCTGTTTCTCTCAGACAAGGTCTTAACACCAGCTGAGTGGGCAAGAGGGAGACAGACTAAGGGGCACCTGTACATTTTCATTCTGACATCAACTCATACACCAAGGGAAGGGGATTAAGTGCAAAGAGAAAGAACTTATAAAAAAATAAGTTTAAGGAAACTACTGACTAACAACAATAAAATATCAACGTGCAACAACTCTTCCCAACCTCAGGCAGGGTCCGGAAACCCCAAACAGTTTGATCTGGCACTGAAAAGCAAAGCTACCCCTGCAGCATTCATGGAAATAAGAAAACATCTGGTTTTATCCGAATACAGGGAGAGATGCAGCCTGAAGTCACAAGTGCATCATGCACACAGAGTGCTCAAGGGTTATGGGCCAGCTTCTCCTTTTTTTTTTTGCCTAACTCAAGAGCTGCAGCTTCCACCAGTAAAGGCTGGACCGAAACCATTGCTTAGAGCACAGATGTTGTGATTCAGGTCTGAATTTCACAAGAACTTGCTGAGAAGGAAGTGGCAAGGTGGTGAAAAGCCCAACAGAGTACTCAGCCCTTCAGAGGCATAGAGTTGCAGCTTTTCCCAAGTGGTCTTCAATGGCTTATGGGGTGCCTCTGTCAGATTTTTAAGCAAAACCCCTTCTCTCTTCCAGACCTTTGCACAAATACCCACATCTTAACATTTTGGGCATGGTGGAGATGGCCTCTAATCTATCAGGCAGCCTGAGCCTCCCCCTGCACTTTTTTTTCTTAAACGAGCACTTGGGAAATCATTGTTGTTGGCTGAATACCATTATAAATCATGTATTACCATTTTTCACAGAGAACCACTATAAATCAAACCCCTCTTTCAGAGGCAAAGAACAGAGCAGCACTCCAAACCATGGAAAAAGACCATAGATCCCAATATACCTCCAAACTTCAGAAGAAAATTTACATTCACCAAGAGTATTTTTCACTCATGATAGTAAGAAATCCATATGCCCTTTCCATGGGTGTCCCAGGGACCAGGACACGAAAGTACAGCAGCCAGATTGTTCTTTGGGGGAAATTCTAGAGAGCATTTCTCATTAAAGAGACATTTTTGTAAATAAAGAAGACTACTGTATATCATCTCCCACCCAAGACAGACACTTTAACACAAGCCCAAGAGGCAGGACTGCTCAGACTCAGAATGTGAGTTAAGTCCTGGGAAGGGATCTGGAAAATGCCACTGCTGACAGTGGAGTGGAGCAAGGGAAGATGGGGAAAGTTGATTTAAAATCACAGAAACAGACTACATGTAGACTACATCATGCTGTGGCAGAAGAAAGTGAAGGGCACTGTTATCATTGTTGTTAAATACTGGTTTACCTCTCAAATGCGTGCCTGCTGTGAGCAGAGCTTAGCACAACTTTTACCATCAGCTGCACAGACAAGAGTTTGGAGTCAGTTACAGGCTCCTATTTATTGCACATTTATTGACAGTAGCAATCCTTTCCCTCCACTTCAGGGCACCATTCCCCTTCCAGACAGATATCTTCTAGCTGTAAGGCAACCTTGGTAGGCTCAGCTGGAGTTAGCCAGTCTTAAAAGGAAAACATTATCTTATTAAAATCATCAGAAGTTTATCCCTGTGGCTTTCAATAATCAGTCCAGAAGACACTTTATGTCCTAATGCTACCCTTCTTAATCCTGTTGAGCAGCATTCTTCCTTTGCAATTGAAATCCTTCCTCCATGCAGGAGAGCCAGAGATGAATCCCCCATACTTTCAGCCACGTAAAGGCAAGGCATTTAGTATAAAATGGCAATCTGTGCTCCTGCTCCAGTCAGGCACTGCAGAGGGAGAAATCTTACATACTCAAGTTTATAAAAGACAATAAATCCCACCATGGAAACACCTCCTTCTTGCCATTGCTTACAGAAGATGCTAACAGCTTATCCTTACGGTACTGTAACAAACTAAAATACCCAAAAAATTATTTTCACATCTACTGAAGTTCAGCACACACTCAGTTGCTTTGTTAATCTCGGGCCCTAAAAACAAAAATGTAAATCACTTCACCAGACAGTTCCCCGAAGGCCAAGTGACTCCAGTTCCTTCCAGAAGAACAGTTTGTACAAATCTAATTAGATAATTTAGAAGTTTTACAGCAAAGCCCTGAGTCATCTGTTTAAAAAATAAAAAAATCAGACCAATGTCACCAAGAAAGTTGCAAAAGTTTCTGAATAAGTAGAAAAATATCACAGTATTGGGGAACAAATTTCTTGTCTGACTTGCAAATGAGACTCTTTTTCATGAACTCCCATAAGGTGACCAGTAGAATCAGTTTGACCTCAAAAGTTGAAGTTTGCCATGCAGCTGTAAGTTAATCTAAAAAAAAAAGTCATCAAAAGAAGCACTAAGAACAGACATACACAAAGCAGTAGTATAAAAACCACATGGTGCCAAGCAAAAATATGCTATATAAGTGACAAAAGCAATGCTCACAAAGAGAGAAAGGCTGGAGAACCCTGATGCTACATTTCAAGCTGGGACTGCTGAACGCATGTCAGGAGGTCTGTACAGAGAAAGATGATAATTTTAAAGTGAGGCACTCCAGTTTCCCAATATTTCCTCTAGCAACTCCATAGACAGGGTTACTTAACTCTGCATTTTTTTATTCACACACAGGAGCCTAGAAAATACTATTCTCATAAGAACTAGTTTTCTGTCTGCAGCTGTGGCAGGAAGGGAGGAAACTTCAGTCTTAGATGTCCAAGTTGCTCAAAGATTTAATAGCTTCCATTGCAACACAATGGCTGATTAAGTTAAAGAATGGGGGGGAAAAAAAAGAATTTGAGTAGTATCAGAGGTTTCAAATTTGGAATTTAAATACACAGTTACTGTGGGTGTTCCCTTTCCTAAGAGACAATTTACATAACTGACATTTGGCATGTCTCCAAAATGTTTGCTTCTCTGGGAACACAGATTACTAGAACAGCCTGTGGTTTGACCCTACAGCAGTTAAGGCATTCCTATAGAGCAGGGAATTAAGCCAGGCAGAAGCTAGGCTGAGCCAACATAGGTCCAAAGAAAAGGCACAAAGTCGTACCCTACGGCGCTACAGACCTTGTTCTAGGTAAGCTGTTGGGCTTCGCCTCCCTGCTCAGCTCCAGACTGTCTCAGCTACACTGCCTTCAGCATCTGAATCCACAACGTTTTTTTCCGCTGCTTTCCATTTATATTGCTGTACTTGTGTAATTTCTCTAAAATTAAACATGTGCTATTTATTTTCTGCAGTACCAACAGCATTACTTAGGAGTTTTTACAAGTAGCAGAGAGAAAAATTATGCCTAAGACCCTGTAGAAAACCTGGGTATGGCCTTCTGTTTATTCACTTGCAGTAGGAACTAACTAAAAATAAAACTGCAGTGAACCAAATTTAAAATGCCTAACGTGTGAGTAAATTAAGGTAATGGACAGCCATCAAGTATTTTGGGGGTTTGACTTTTGTGAGTGTTTAAGTTTATAACAACATCAAGCACTGATTAGCATTAAAGTATTCCCAAAATATCATGAGATAAAGTCTAACTGAAATGTTAGGAATAAACACTAAGTTTTTGTTAGACTTGCTCAACACAGGAGCTTCTTGCAGAGTTGTCTGCAGGAACTCCCTACCAGCACCACTCCACAACCTCAAATATTAAGCCATCAAAACTCAGACTCAGTTCTTCTCCTGGTTTGGATCCCATTTGTGGGCTCCAGATGTCAGCATCGTCCCTTTCCACAGCACGTGTCCACACCGCATGCGATCAGCTCCATTGGGCTGTTAACCCCCCGCCCTCAAGTGGGCACCCACACTGCTCTATGGGACAAATCTGGACATTTGCTTCTGCTTAATGCTCTGCATAAGTCAGCATTTCTATTTCTATTGACTCACAGTTGGTTTTGTTCTCTTTGTAGTCAAGAGTTTTTAGACGCAGTCTTCTTTGTTAGGGTTCCTGTGGATGGGTTTGCAGTAAATATGTATTCTTGTAGATACTCGACCATTATGGTGATGTTACATTGGAGTAGCCCCAGCCTGCTCGTGATCTAACTACCTTTCCACAATCAGATGTAAGGTTTTAATGAAAAGGAAGAGACGATGTTCCTTCTTTTAAAGGCATTAAGAACGGGCAGGCATTAAAAATAACTATGTAAGCAGTTATCTCAAAAAGGTAGTAGATGCCTATCAGACAGCAAGTAAATCATATTCTCAAAACTGCTTAATAATCACACTTTTCCCCTGTCCCATAAGTGTGCAATTACCAACTTCTATAGCTCTTACAGCACCCACCCAGTTAAACTAAAATATCTCCATGCATGACTGCCACAGAACAATAACCAACATGGGTTAGGTACAATTACGGGGTGTTTCCTAAGAGCACAGTTCACCTCAGGATAGAGCATTAAACCCAGCACTACATCGTGCTTAAGCCTTTTGAGACAGACAAGGAAAAATTTCATCTTAGAAGAGCAGAGACTTTCTGCAGTCTTAACAGCAGGTTACAGAGAGACAATCACATACTGTAGATATCCCACACTGACTTAGAGAAGTATCATGGCAAGGACCCCCAGCCTATCCCAGCTGTGAAGATTTTAGACTTGTGTACTCTCAGATGGCTCACAAATACCTGTCCTGAGGGTTTGTTTGTTTTGTTTTTTTTTCAGATCAGAGGAAAAGATTCAACTGAGAATAAGTCTCTTTCCCTACCTTGCCACAGAACTGCCTACGTTTCATGTATTTAGCACTAACAAAGCCATTTGGATACTTTTCTGTTCAGCAGATAGAACCAGTTTTCTATCTGACTTCAGTAATTATTACCTTGCCTTCCACAGATGTCACATCATCTGCATTCCACAGGGAATAGAGGGCATATTAGGTACCTAATCAACACTTGCAGAAAGCAGCATTGCAAATACCTTTCACTCATTGCAAAAAATTCAGAATGTAGCAGCTAATTTAATACACAGCATAGCCACTGCTTAGAAATGGTTCCCCAGACCCACCTCTTCCACTGCCAGGGCTGCTCCACGTAAATGGAAATCCTGCTCCTGACAGAGCTGCAATAGGAGGCAAAGGTCAATAAACCTCAGTCAGGGATTTCATATAAAATAATAGGCACAAAATACCATAGCTTTGGCTGACAAGACATTGCTACAAGGTCATACAGCTACAAGTGTGGTAGATTCTAATCACAACTGAGGAGATTTATTTCTGTGAGATCTTGTGAAGTGTGGCCATGAACAAAGCATATCAACTCAGCCAAGTTGTTAGAATGAGCATCCACAACAAAACAATAGAGATTTTTACTTCAAAATTGCAGTTTTGAAGCAAATATAGCAAAAAGTTGACACTTTTGAATGAGAACCAGATGAGTGAGAAAAAATATTTGTTTTAAAACTTCAGGTGCAATACTGCAATAGCAATAAAAATATTTCAATTTTTTATTACTCACATCATAAGGGGATATTTGGGAGAAGGGGAGAAAAGCTAATTTTCAAAGAACACCACAGCTGATGACTGAAGCATCCATTGCAAACAGTCATAAAGCTCCAACATGCACTTGGCCACAAGTGCCCAGCCATGCTCATTCCTATTAGTCTATGCTGGATTTAACTGTGGTTCTCAAGTTTCTGCCAAGGCTTATACAAAACCTGAACCTCAAATGTAATGAAAGAAGGTTGAAAGAAGAGATCTGGCAACAACTTTTCAGGTTTTATTCAAGTAGGGCTAATTATGGAGGAAAGTGGACCTGGACATCTATCAGCACTTTAACATAGTGTCTTCAAGCATGACCACATTGTTTAACTCCTTTGAATCAAATTGAAATGTGTATTTTCTAGTATCACTCAAAAGACTTAAACAGAATTGTTTTTTTCTGGGCATAGATATCAAGGAACAGACTAATCAGAAATAAAATCTAATCCAAAACAACTTAAGATCAATCCCTTCTTGAAATTTTGGCTTCTTCTAAACAGTAATTGAGTTCTTCATTCAACAGCCCTTCTCTCTCTTCCTAAGTGCCTTTCTCCCTTCTGTCTCTATATGTTGTTCCCAGGTTCCACTATGTCAAAACTTGCCCTTTGATAATACTTTGAAGTTATTATCTTACAGATGCTTGGAACAAATGTAGTAGAATATTTCTACTTAAGCTGGACCCACTGGCTTAATGCTGCATACACTAAACTGCTCTTAAATTATACAGAGGCCCAACGACCCTACAGATGCTACGAGAAAGGCTTCCAAAGCCTTCACTCTGAATGCAGGAGAAAAAAGAAAGACTGACAGGGGAGGAAATAGAGCCTGGAGCCAATACCATTCGTTTTTCCATCCTCAAGCATAAAATTATTGGCTACTATAACCTGCAAAACAAGCAACTACAGCTAAGTTTCACTAAATATATTGCTTAGAGAAGAGTTTGGGTGAGCTGCAGAACTCTTCCTCTTGGCTGGATGTTCCATATCACAGTGATGGCATCCTGAGCCACTTCATCTGTGCCTGCTCTTGCTGTCTTGACTGGGACCTGAGTGGTTCTCTAATGAATCTACTGCAGGCTTTCTTCTGAATTTTATGCCTTCTTGAAGATATTTCCATGCATCTTTGGTGTCCACCCTCTTCAGCATTTTCCTACACTTCAGCTCTCCTGGCTTCATGACTGGCTTCTTTAGTCCTATACATGTCCTTCACATCTCCCACTGAATTGGTCAGCTGCCCTATGTCTGAGGAGAGCTGTGCCTTCAAGATTTCATTTTTGTTTCTTTTTTACAAAATTAATACCTTGTTCTTCTCTATCCATTCTCCTTCTCCCTCAGGGAGATAAAGAAAACTTGAAGCAAATCCCCAGTGGGACTAATTTTCATCACCCTTGACACTTCTATAATTGATTGCAGCTCTCACTCCATGGCTCTAATGAGAGAGGCAAGAGCTCTTTTGCCAGTGGATGGGTTAGGAGCTCCTCAGGTTTATCTGATAATACACTTTCTTAACAGGACTGTGTAAATGAGGAATAGAGTCCCTCTTGCTCATCTAATAATGCCCGTGACATTTAAATTAGTCTTTTTCCCCTCTAGCACTTGCTCCCATAGGTTTTGTATAAGCCATCCTTGCAAGGTTGGATAGTACTGAGCATCCCTGAGCTGTGAAATCACACATTGACGACTCTCAGCTGCTGTAAAAGTGGCCATGAGTCTCTGGGCATGGCCCAGACCATAGCCTGGATGCAGAAAGAACACAGAGCACTTTGCTTCACAGAACTGAGCTCCTTCACACTCCAGAGTTGTCCTGCTGCCTAGTCCCCCACTTTCCTCCCACCACATAGAAGATGTGATAATGGAAAATGGGGGGGAAAGACCCTGTCTTTACCACCTGGCAGGTTTCAATGATACTGTTTCCATGGTTATTTCCCACCATAGTTTCTGTCTGAAATATGCTGTGTTTTCTCTCATTGACACTTCAGGGGGACACTCCAGCCAGTAACGTTCCCTCCAACATTCAATCAAAGTTAGTTACACAAAGCCTCATCTGTTTTGGCTGGGGTTTTTTTTGTAAAACAAATCGTATGCATGATTAGATCAACAATTCTAACGGATGCTGCAGCTCCTCATTCATCTAAGATTCAGGACACCATTACAAACCAATAAGGAAAGTTGGAGATACATTCATGGCATTGCACTGTTGGCATCATCAGGCTCTGAACTAAGCCTTCAAATGAGATAAACTGTTGTCATGACACTCAACTAAACTCACCATTTTATTGTCCTGTGCTAATTGTTGCAAACTATCAGCATCTTGTTCATTAAAAATGCTGAAACATGGGCAACCACTGCATGAAGAGGTGTTTAGCTGTCAGAGAACCAGCCTAGGACATGGGTGATTTCAGAAAAGTAGATTAGGAGCCTTTTAAGTGGATACACTACGTTTAATGGGAAGATGTAACTGCCCTAAGGATTTCTTCACCCCAAATTCCAGACAATAACTACTGGTCACATACTCCAGCTACAGCACACCAACAAAGGGCTGATGCTTTGAAGAAGAGCAAGAGAACGCATCATCAAAGAATGAACTCTGGATTCTTATCAAATATGAAGTTAGAGCAATTGAGTATAAAGTTGTCAGTTTTATGCTGTCATTTCTAACCGTGACCATATTTCTTGTCATATGTTTCACTTTAAGCAGATTGCATTTGTAACCTGGTCAGGCCAGCGCTTTTCTGGAGCAACACAGACTGACCTCCAAGTGCCATTCTGAAGGGCATGCAAAATTGTGTGATTGATGAGACTTCAGTACAGTTTATTGTCTGAGAAGTCCTATCTGGTGTATGTGTCTCAAATATACAACATATAAACAGTTGTACCTGACACCTGTCTTTTGTAGAACCTTTCTTCCTTGATTAACTTTACAGACTATGACTAAGGGGTCTTTACAACACTTGTGTCAGGGAGGAAAGTGACTCTCAGAGACAACTCCGTGGAAAAGTCAGAAGATTTTTTCTAAGCAAAAAGAAAATAGGTGTCCAACTTGGGATTAAAAACCCTGAGGCTCCTGCCCTCTACTGAATGATATGCACCTGTACATGATTTCTTGGAAACACGTTGTAAGATATTATAGAACATCATGTTACTTTGAGATGTATGCATTTCATTATGCACCATGCTATGCTTCAGCCTACAACAAATAGTTTTAGTTTCCACTGCACAAAGTCTATAAACAGAGGAGGTGTTACAACTAGAAAGAGAGACCATTTTCTATAGGCTTGCTTCCTTCTTAAAAAAAAAAAGTCCTTATGTTCAGCACTATTCCCATCCTGATCTCTGCAGTAGCCATCAAACCTGCAAACTGACTTTAGCACTACATTGCACTGACCAGTACTTTATATTTAATGCACCAATATGTTGCACTTGAAACATTTTCAAGCAGTTCAAAGAACTAACATCTACATTAAAAGTAATCACAGGCAGCATTTTACATTGATTGATGAAATAGCAAGATCATTTTGTGTTCTTTACTTGAGTGTCTGAAAGTCTCCAAAAGCATACCTTGCATCATGAAATGCACCTGGAATCACTACCTTATCTGTACAAATCACCAGAAAAATGTTAATGCGTCTACTCAGAGGATGGGGAAGAAAACAGACTCAAATGTTCTCTCTGCCCTAAATAGTTAAGTGTAACCAGCAGAACGGAGAGACTGGCAGGGCAGATGTTTCTCAGTGTTGTTAGTTCAGCCAGTGGGCTGCTGATTTCCCTCTCCTGGTCCTTCAGCTGCTTTCAGCAGCTTCACATTCACATTCCATTAACAAGGAACAGTTAATTCTGTCAACTGTGCTGCTTTGAAAATCACTGCAAACAAAAAAAACCAACTTCTAACTGAATGTCTTTCCCTGAGTGAATATAATAAGTTTTCCCAGTGATAGAAATTCTGCAGCGCATAGTGGCAAGCCTGGCTTTGCTGAAACCTCCTACAAACCCACAAAGCAAAGCCAAAGCCTGATGTTAGTAACAGTCATATCTTTGCTGAAATCACGAGAGTAGAACAGAAGAACAAAATAAGGTGGAATTTGATTAGATACAAACATATTTTCTTTTTACTTGGACAAATCCTGCTTAAATTTATATCAGCACAACCTAGCAACTGCAAAAACTGAAGTGTGTAACTCTACTGGCATATGTACTGAGATTTATGCACAAAGCTACCCCTACCCAAATAGGATTATTACTGCAGAAGCACAAAAATAACATACATAAGATCTACAATATATGTAACGGTTACATCCCAATTTGTTTTCTGAGCAGACAGGTATTCTCCATGGGATAATCCAGTCCTGCAACTTAATTCTTTAAAATATACGTGCAAGGCACATTCAGGGGAGCTTCAACTCCCTGTGCAGTAATAAGGATCATATCACTTTCTAAACCAGACTATAGTACGCACACACACCACTAGAATTTTACCATTAAATTAACTTATTCCATGTCCAATGGCTCCACCTAAAAGCCATTGCTAGAGGCTACAAAAAACCTCTGTAGTACTCACAGGCCAGAAAGTACTCCGGGTTCATGGTTTTTCTGCAGTAGCAATGTCAGAGCCGTTGGCTACAGTGCACCACACTCTCCTGGGTTGAATCCTGACTAAGAAAGGCAAGCCCTCATCACCAATCCTGTTGGCTTTACTTCATTACTCTGAAAAACGGGTTCTCTGGCAGCAAGAAATCCTTATCAGTGTGGACTGCTAAGGGCAAAGAGCCATTCCCTTCTTGCAACATAGCTGGATATCTGTCTGGAAGTATAAATCAACTTCAGGGACCCAGTAAGAGTTTGTAGGAGGACCCAGCATCTTTCAGAGCTTGCTAGATTGACAGCAGATTTTTCTCTTTCCCACTGGCTGGCTGTTCTGCATCTACTCTTATTGCAAAACACTGGAGATGAGTGGACCAGACTCTTCTTCAGAACCCTTAGTGAGACCAAGATGAACTGTACAACTCATGTTGAACTGAAGAACTCCTCTAATTCTTCAGTCTCAATAAGACAAGGAGGCACAGATTTTTAGTTTAAGAAGCTAGGTCTTCTAAAACTTAAATACAGAAGAATCAGAACAAAGATACCAACATATTATGGTATTTAAATATTAAATTCCTAGCTTGTATCCTGTTAAGCACAACCCTGAATACAGCTACATAAATTGTGTTTACCAAGTTACTATGGCACAAATTAAAGTAGTCACTAGAATTTTACTGCCATTTGTCAATCCTAAGGCAATGTGGTAAATATAGCTGTTGCATCAGCAAATCTGAGGCAGAAAGTACCTCAGTCTGTTTGGGAAGGCTACACTTTTTTTTTTTATCTGACTGAAAAAACATTATTCCAGATAATCTACCCTGCATTGAAGAGCAGCTCTTAATCCATCTATAACCAAAGTTACAAAGATAGGGACAAGCTGTATGGGAAAGTCACAATGAGATGCACTTGTCTTATGACTTAGCCAAGGCCTTTCTAAGAAGGCAAGGAGATTACCAGGTGTCCTGAATTATTTTGCCCTGATGTCCCCAAAGCCCTCTTCCCCCAATAGATATAAGCGAATAGGAAAATGATAGCATGTAGGGTCAAGGTTATATTTTGTACAATGTGTTTCCCACTTCCACATGACTTTAGCTGATATCTCTAGAAGAGGGGAGACTGGACCCTGGAAAGGAGACCCTGACTTACAGGGCTACCTCGTCACATCATCTGCCTTTTGCAAGTCTTCCAGCCAATTTACATAAAACCATCACTGTAAGTCTCAAGAGGGATTCCACAAACCAAAGAAGGGTAATGAACTGACAGGAATTTTATAGTCAAGGTTACTCCTAAAAAAATGCCCACAAAAATAAAAGAAGCAGTAATGAAAGAAAGTAGTTTAGGTCATTGTGCCCCTGCTGCAAGTAATCCGTGCTCCAGCGTGTCCTGTAATACTGTTTATATTTCCAGACATGCCTGTAACCAGAAACAGCCATGAACCATTCTTCCTGAAGTCATAACATATCTCCTGATGTTCTAGAGATACCAAGTGGGACCAAAGATGGGAAAACAGAATTAATATCAAAATCCAGTCCCCTATGTCATTCCCCGCCCCACCCCGGCAACCCCCCAAGTATGTTAAATACACAAAATAGGAAGTTTTTCAAGAAAATGAATCCATCTATACTCAACACAAGAACATGAACCAAATTTATGCTGAAATGAAAGACATACTTTCACTTGCCATAGCTTAGTTTGATCTAAACTATACCCATAAAAACACCATGGCTGTTTAGTGCCAAGAATCATGTTTCAGCCTTGGGATGTTTTCTTCTATTGACTAATACACCTTCTTGCGTTTTGAGAAGTAAATATAAAGTTATCGCAATTTTGGGAAATACATTTAGAAAATTTTTCTCAGAACACCTCAGTAACAATACAGGAGCTGAAATGTCAACCATTTACAGCAGCGCAGAAAATAAGCTTTGGCATCTGGTTGGTAGAATCCATAGCATAGAAACACAGTGGAGGAGTGTTGTTAATTACTAAAAAAGTGAGCAGAGCTCAGCCTGGACCAAGACTATGTACTCCTGAGGGAAATAGTTGAAGATAACAGAGTCAAAGTCAAAAAGGTGTCCACTGTAACTGTCATAACTGACAACTCAGTGCTTTTGTCAATCCACAGCTCTTTTTCCTGAAGACAGTGCCTTGACAGAAGGCATCAGCTATGAATGAACCAGCTTGTTATCAGCAATTTTACAACTTCCTGTACTTAGGAACAAAGTGTCCCAAAAAAGAATTGCTGTGCTTGTTCTCCCTCCTCCAAACTGCCATATGGGCCTATCCAGCACAACAAAAATGGATGTTAAGCAACTTTCTTTTGGACAAACAATTCAGGAGGCAGTAGGGGTGAGAAGAACAACAGCAGAGGTGAAAACAGCCCTCAGATATAGAAGGAGGACAAGGTCCACCCTTCCCACCTGCTGAGTTCATTGTCAGCAGAGCCCAAGGGACCTGGTGTTAGACCAGTAGTCCCACAACAGCTGAACTCTGGGGGCTTAAACACAAGTAGGAAATAAAGGTAACAGCAGATACCTCGCCATTTCTTAGCCTGGGCACTACTATGTCCTGGGAGCCACTACATTAATCGTGTGTAAACCAAAACATCTAAGTGGAATCTCAGTTTGGTCTTGGGAGCAGGGCATGGGCATAGGAGACCACAGGAGATGGTCACTGCTCAAGCACATCTCTGTAAACATGACTCAGTTTACACTGCCCACATTTTACTATAAGCAGGACAACAAAAATATCCAGCTATTCACTGATCTGTAAATATTATGCAGGAGAAAAAACCTTCATATGCAAAACACCTGCTCTGCTAGGAACTGCAACAGACTTCCCACCCGAGGCACGTGTTTCACTCTTGAAAGCAAAGAGTCCACCTCACCTACATTCTGAAACAGCTTCATATTTGTCATGATATACATTTTCCATGAAGTTCACATTAGAAAGATTCCCTAAGCTGGAGTCAATGTAAAGATATGGTTAATAAGCTGTTTCTTTTAGGTCCTCATTATTGGTTCAAGGTACAAGGTATCTTTGTAAGCTGTCCATCTTAATATCGAGAGGAGAGTGCAGGAACGGGAGAAGAGAGATCTCTAAGGATATCATGCTGCAGGAGTCTAGCATTAAAGCACAATATCTAAAGTCAGACTTGGCTGGTAGAGACCAACTTTTCTCAAAATGCTCACAGCTAATGACTTTTACCATGGCTATTTTACAGCTAGAGGGACTGATGAACAGATGGCTGAAGTGCAATGCAGCAGACCTGCAGTCAAGCAAGACACAGTACTTTGTGCCCCCAGAGTGATCCTCTGCACATGGAGAAAGTTGTCCCTTTTCCCAGCACACTTTCACAGTGAGGTGAGACTGATTGCAAAGCAACGTGGCAGCCATTTTTGTCTGAACTGAGGAATTCCTTAAAAATAAAAATCCATGCTTTCTTCATCAAAAAAAAAAAAGAGACCTCTATTGGGTTCAGCAACAAAACATATAGAGAACTCACAAAATCCAGCCCAAAAGCAGAGGGAAGGGAGTAGAAATCACATTTGCAGAGCAGGAAGCAGACGCTTCTGGCAATGGTTCTGCTCAGCCACTGGAGCGCCTCGAGGAGGATTACGCAAGAAATAAACTCTCAGCTTTAAGTATGTAAACCAATAAAACAGCCTTGCTTTGATGCTTGCTCTGCAAGCAGCATTTTAGCTGAATCAATAACACAGCATTTTTCTTTCACTGCAGCGACACTGCAGCGTCTGTGGAAATATTTTCACATTTCAGCTGAAGTGTTTATTCCAGAAAGTGCAAAGTTTGAGGTGCTTATATTCTGGAGATACAATCTGTGATGTTACACTGCTGCAACCACTCATACTTAGTCATGGGATGGATTATATAGAATTTAGCCTTCTGTTTTGAACAGCGTGCTAGACTTATGTGCATATTCAATTTCTCCAGTAAGAATGACTGACTTTTTACAGAAACCACAAAGATCCAGGTGGAGAAATATTCAGGATATGACAACCACCTATTGCAGATTAGATCAGAAAGGGAAGAAGCAGCCAAGCTTAATATATGTGGAGAAAGAGTCAGGTTTAGTTTATGGCCTTTTCAGAGCATCTAAAAAAACCAACCATCCATTTTAAACAGTCTTAATGCATCACTTGTAGTTTTGTCAAAGTTTTCATATTTGGCAAAATGAAACCAACAGAGAATATAGAGCTGCGGACGAGCATCAAAACAGAGATAATAGGCAAGGAGAAGACATGCTGAACTTCTGAGTGCTCTGGGGTTTCAGCAGTCCTAGACTCTGGAAGTTCATCTCCCACTTGCCACCTTTTTCCCCAAAGGCAAGCCCTCTGCTGTGTCCGAGGTACAGCACATCAGTACTTATCCCAGAGACAAGGCAAACAAAAATCCTTGTTTTCTTTATAATAGAGGTTTTCATTTAAAGAATCAGGTTTAAGGGAAAGTGGATCTCAAAACCTCTATCCCAGTCAGTACTTGAATTTGTTCATTCTCAAAATGGCTGTTGCTTATTGCCACAGCGTATATCCAGACAGAAAATACCTTACTTGCTTTTCCTGTGAGCCTTCTGTGTTTTCCCTTTTCTGCCTCACTGCCCTACCACTTTTCAGGCCTCATGCTCTTTTTGCTGGAGATTGCAAGACCCCTTTCTCTACACCAAGGTGATGGTATCTTCTAAACAATGAATCAGCCCCATTGCACCAGCAAGTTAACTGTGGCCGCACAGACTGCAGCACCATCATGTGTGCATCTCCAGTGCAAGAAAGGGGTCTATAGGAAGGCAGCGGATGATCTGTTCACAAGGGTTTGTAGCACTAGGACAAAGGGTAATGGGTTTAAGCTGGAAAAGGGTAGATTTAGGTTGGACATTAGGAAGATTTCTTTAATATGAGGGTGGTTGATCACTGGAACAGGTTGCCCAGAGAGGTGGTGAAGGCCCCATCCCTGAAATCATTCAAGGTCAGGTTTGATGGGGCTCTGAGCAACCTGACCTAGTTAGAGATGTCCCTGCTTATTGTAGGGAGGTTGGACTAGATGACCTTTAGAGCTCACTTCCAACCCAATACATTCTATGATGCTGTGTGTTAGCAGAGCCAGGCCCTACTGCCATACTCTCAGTGATCTCAGTCCTGAAGACTTCTTGCTCTGCCCAATCCCTACAAAACACCATCACATTTTCCATATCACCATAGCAAAGACTTTTATTTTGTAAAGCTTTAAGAAGTGCAAATATTTGGATGACCCCTAAAACTAAATCAAGCTACTGGGTTAGAGAGGTAACTAATGTTTTCAGGTCCTCTGAGCCCATCACATTAGCCATTTAATTATCCATATTTGAAATATTTTTGCAATGGTTTATGCCAAAGGAGCTGATACAATTCATCAAGCAGTAGCAGATGTCAGCTAAGTAGAAACCTGCTTCAAGGTCTAAGGGCAGTGGTGGTACCAGCAGGGTCATCTTAGGGCAAGCTCTTATTTCCTTGTATCAAAACAAAGCCATTACAGGGTGCACAACATACCGATTTTGACTTTTGTAGAGATTCTCCACACTACATATGCTTAAAAAAAGTCATCTGAAATAAAAAGATCGGAGCATGCCACTGTGACATTGTGTAACAATATCTGGGAAGAAGTGCATGAAGAGTTTTAGGTACATCACATTTCAATTGTTCCCATTTTAAGTTGTCTAGCCTTCAGCTGGGAAAATATGAAGAAAATGTCAGAAGTGCTGATTTTTGTGTTAATATGCAGAGCCAAAGTTCAGCTCTTTTTTCCCCCCTTCTCCTTCTTACTCCGTTATCATCAGTACAACTACGTAATGCTGCAAGAATGAGATGGGGTCAAAAGAGAGAGGTTGCTGACAGTATAGGCAAAATACTTTCTCATCTCTCTCTCAGTCCTAGGATTCTCTGAAAGATTTCCTTCCTTTGATGATAGGATCCTAGCCCCTACTTCATTGACTACCTTCATTTCCAAACACCTTGTTTTTAATTTTAACCTGAGCATCTAATGGGAAGAAAAGCATCACTCTTAAATTTCTATTTTTAAATCCTTTGTTTGATCATTCTCCTCATACTCTTTCATCTTCTTCCCTGAACTCTATTTTCTTCTTCCTTTCTGCAACTTGTTTTGCATTATTTCTCTTTCTGTATTTTCATTATTCTATTCATTCTTTCTCTCTCCCTCTCCACAGTTTTGCACTTCACACTTTGTAAGCCAGAAGTTGTAAACTTCCCTTACTGCTGCTGATACATGCTACAAGAACATGTGCTCTCTTCTTTTCTTTGTGTTGGTAGGAAAGAACTGCTGTCAATGCTGACTCCATGTATTTATGGTACAACATGACCTTTCTGATCCCAGATGAATTGTTTAGGACGGCCTCTCACGGCAAGAGGTAGTACCATATCCCTGTTCCATTTTGACCTCTTTGCCTTACATCTCTCTTTGTTCCAGACTATGGAAACAAGTCACAGAATTGTGTGAACTGTCAAACAGCACTACTCAGCAGTCTGGTGGTGCTCAGTAAGTGCAGAGTCATGGCTCTCTCCAAAGACATTTGCCAATTTTTATTACATAGGAGTACGGTAAGTCAACACTTACTACCTCAGCAAGCCGTCAGAAAGTACGTGGTCAAACTGGAACAGGATCATTGAATCCTGAGAGGGACTTTCCCCCACTTCTCAGTGAAGTAAGGGTCAGCTCCCTTGGGGTGGGATGTAACTCAAGTACTGCCAAGATATCCATGGGAATTGCATCAGCTGGGCGGGTATACAGTACTTATAACAAATGACAAAAGCACTTGGGAACAGACTCTGAACATCAATTCTGCACTGCCCTTTTGGATTTAAATAGTTCAGTTGCTGCTCCATGTTGTGTAATTTTTCCTGTGGTTTATCTGTGCATTTGTTGCTGCTATTAAATAGTACTACTCTGGAGATCAGCTAGATAGTACATTTTCTGATGTTACTCATATCTCAGTTTGCCTCTCCAGTTAGATGTAAGAGTCTACTACATTCACTGCTGAACTCAAACCAAAAATTCTATCCCAGCCATAAGGAGTTTGCAGCCTGTACATAGCCAGTATGTGGAGCACAAGGTGGTGGTGTCTCAGGCTTAGAGAAAATACTCTTTCCTCTTTTGATGCACTGCACTCCTACAGGACCTTTTAGCTCCTCTCCAAGGATCCACAACAGGGAGCTTCCCAAAAAACAGGTCACTGTAGTAAATATATGGGGTCCCATATCAACTGCACTAGCTCATTGTATTGCATTTCAAGTCAGCTCCAGAGCTCATATGTAAGATGAGAAATAGGGAATCTAAACCACTATAACACACCCTCAAATACCCACACCCCCTTCTGCACCAGGAATGCTACAAGCAGCTGCTCACAGAAACCATAGAAGTGTGTTGAGCTGTACCTCTGCTACACAAGAGGCACAGGTACTTAAAACCAGGGCAACTTATACTCAGATAGACCATAAATTAAAAATCACTCTCTCTGTAGCTCTCACAAGATTATCCAGCAGCTGCTCCTGCAGGGAAAATTTGAATGCAGCAGTCTTGCAGGAAGGAGGAAGCGTCATTTGGCAGTTCACTTGGAAGAAGTGGCATCCTGCCTTCTACAACTGCCTCCTGACATTTGCAGGAGTTTCCTCTGCTATTGTTATGTTGCTGCAAGTGGCAGAAGAAATACATTACGCTTTACTGAAAGAGTTCTTCAGCAACCTTGCTCTTATTTTGATTGGCACAGACCTTGAGAGGACTCTGTAATAAATTCTCTCGAGCTTCCAAATTCTCACATTGCTGGCACAGCCAATACAGCCTTCTGAGTCCCGTAACAACCCCTCCTTCCCACATAATCTGTTTTCCCAAACATTTAGCCATCTCAAGACCCTAGTTGGATCTTTGCAAATGTTTATCACAGTGCTACGTCACCCCTCCATGGTGCTGCCCAAGTGCTTGCCTAATGTCTGACTCCTGAAAAAGCAAGGCTGTTTATAAGAGCTTTAAATGATGTACATAGTGACGAGACATATCAGATTCAGCACACTGTGTCCAGAGCTTTACTTTTAAAAATAGCCTGGACTGCATCACTGCATTTGTTCTGATCTAGAGAATTCATGTGCTCTCTCTGGTGCCACTTGTAAATAATTGACTGTTTAATATAATGAGTGTCAGAATAATTTAATGTTTAATCTGCCTAGAGCTTTTGCTAGAGTTTTTAACTCTTTACTGCCTCTGGCCAGCCTCTCCTCTCAGACCACTAACAGAAGAGGCGGAGGGGAAGAGAACAGCAACTTCTGGTCATCTTCATGGGTCTCTACATGTTCAGCACCAACTTGCTCCCATAATGATTTAGAGGCACATATCAGACCATATCTTATCCCATCCCCAAAGATCCTCAGAGATCTCTGGACAAGCCACTAACTTGCTTCTCTCACCATAAGGCTTTTTCCTTTGGTCTGCCACATTTCCAGGCATTTCTCATTGGCAGGCTTCCCATCATCAAGTACTGGAGTGAAACAACCAATTTTTCCTTATAAAGTATTTAGCTAGTTTTTCACGGCTCTCCAGAGGACTTTCCACTGCATAATTAAAACCAAAAAAGAAAAACCAGAAAAGACAAAACCTTCTCTGTGAATCTCCCCATGTTCAAAATACTCACTGAAGATCTTATTCTCTTTTCTTTTTGTTCCATTTTAAGTTACCCTTCAAAAATATCCTTTACCACCTTCTTTGAAAGTTCTTCCCTCCTCCTTGCCCTTGCTAATCTTCCTGTATCTCTTGGGAGGGTGAGGAGGAGGGTGGCTGTGATGCTTTCAGGAAACTGTGCTCTTGCTATTTCTAGACTTTTAAAAATTGAATTAAACTCATCATCTAAAACTGATGAGAATCCTGCTGCAAAGTTCAGAACCATGTTACTGCTACACAATGAGCTACATGAAAGGGACTGGTCCTAACCTACCCGTTTGAGGTGATGGGCTATGTCAATGTAGTTTAGGCTTTACATAGGATTTTAAATAACCTCGTAACACTTACAGTTGACTAATAAATGTCCTAGAAGATATTTCTAAAAGGCCCTGCAGTTATTTTCTCACTGTTTCACATCATTCTCTAAGAAGCCCTCATTAGCTGTTGCAGCTGAACATCAACAATTTAATTTTTAGACTGTGATATTCTGTGGCCCAATAACTTCTATTTGTTATCTATCTTCGCAGTTCAACCTGTCCTTCCAAGGAGATCAAAGGGAGAAAAAAAATCCACACAAAACTAAAAAGCCAGTTGATTTCACAAATACTGTGTCAAAGTTCAGAGATACCAGGACTGTTATACACATTAGATGGTACTAAAATACTGGCATTGTTTGGAAACTGAACTTTTGCAGCCCCAAAATGGAGATTGTATCCTTTTTCTCCTTGAAAAATGTCATTAATAATAAACCACTGTATACATCACAAAAAAATGCTCAGGGAACCTCGGCCATCAGCACACAACAAATAGATGTGCTGGTAGAGCAAAGCCTGGGAGGTCAAGGAGCTGATACAAAGCTGAAGACAGCAGGGCTTGTTTTAATATTGCTGTATCTTCATACGGCAAGAAGAAAATAGCAAACATACCCTTTACCCCTCCTCAAGAAACACCGTGCCCCATTTGTATGGTATTTGTTTGTTTTTTCTGGACCATATGGAATCTCTTTAAGTATGTCGGATGAATCTGTTCGGAATAGGTGTTCAACAGCTACAGTCCTAAGACGGCAGCCACATTACTTCATTTCTAGGGTTGTAGGAAACCATCACAGATGTAGAAAGAGCACATTTCAGTATTTATGAAGTCTTTTCATAAAGAGTGAGAAACTGGTTGCCATCATAACTGTTCATTTAATCCAAAACACAGTTACAGGTGAATAACAATTAATCCAGAACAATATGGTTTCAAAACAACTAACACCTGTAAGGCCAGGCCTATGTCCTCACATGTTAATCTTAAACACACCACTCACTGGAAGTGCTGCAAAATTCAACAGGTTCAGGATAACACCTGAACAGCACAGTGAGTAAAACTCCTAGAGAGCTGCTGGAAATATACAAGTTGTTAACAACATTGACATGGTGAACCATCACTGCACAAGCTATCACATCATACACCACAAGAAACTAAGAGGTTCACACAACTGCTGTAAATTGCCTCTATCACACCTCCATTGCTATTAGCCCTAATAATTCTTCAGGGAGAAATGAAGATTTTTTTTTCCCCCTCAGTAATTCTATATGAAAAGATTCATTTAGACTGAGTTACAATAGACTTGAATTCATTGGACAATGTTTTGGACAGAGGTAAGAGAAAGATGTGTGTCATGGACTAGCTAAAGGCAAACTTGCATCATGGAAGATGCCTCAGAGTGTTAGGAAGTAAACAGCCTATCTTTTTCTGATGCCTTCACCATTATCTCTGGTATCCCATATACAAATAAATTTGGGCCTTGAAGTGATCTGGTAGAGTCACTGCTATATCCTTATTGTTCTTACTCACCTTCTAAACCTAAGTTTCCCTCTCCAGCAGCCCTCCTACAGCCTTTCTATGAAAAATTCCTCAGAAAAAGCAAATTGCAATTTTCTTGCCTTTGGTTCCTGTCAGGGCTGCATTTGGTGCAGGAGGTAAGGTGACCTGTGAAAGATATCCTCAAGAACAACTTCAGAATCCCCAGGATTGGCAGTCACTCTTATAACGTTCAAACCCACAATGACAGGTGATAACTGCAAAGTGCCAGCTTGCTTTGTGGCTCAGGGTCCTAAGGTACAAGAAATGAAGACCTTAGTAAAAAGCTGTGATTTATACAAATATTTCTAATTAATCTTGAGTGTTATACATCAAAGCATAGCCAGCTATTTGCATCATGGTTATAAGGCATCCTTTACATCTCAAAGCAAGGAGAGAAAGCCCACAGTGACTGAGACAGGTCTGCCAATCCAGGATTACTTGTTCCAAAGTAAAATTTAATCTGTAGAGGCTTTCCTATGATTTGGGACTCCTGGAGCAATTTTGTGACGCAAAAATCTCATCTCTTGCATGATAAAGATTTTGTTTCTGAACTGAATGAGGAGCATCAGTTCAAATAAAACCCTAGTGTCTGCACCTCCTGTTCCTCCACCTACTTCCTGCATAGCTTTGCGAGAAGGACTGATTGTGTCCTCTGGCAAACCCCATCATCCTGCCTTGCCTAAATATCCAAAGAACACTCACACACCTTGGTGCATCCTGGTGGGCAAAATATTGTGGTATGTATATAGGAGGGAAAAGAAACAGATCCAGGATGGTTCATTAGCAGAGCTGCAATGCTGCACTTAATCTCAAACAATCCTTCTAATTCAGGTTTTGCTGATGTTTTGGGGATTCTGATCCACCTTCAGAAGAGAAAAGGAAGAGAAAGCCTTGAGCTGTTTCTCTCAGAGGAAAAGAGGAAGATGTGGAAGGAGCACCAAGTCCATCAGCTAGACTGCTGCAGTTTCTGTCATTATGTATTCAGACAGAGACAAAAGCCATATTTACAGATGTTTTAATTTTGTCAATAAGCTGTTTTGCTGCCAGCTTTTTCAGTACAGTAATTAGATGGAGATTCTCAGAAAACCTCAGCTCTCGGGAGTATTTATCTACTGGCTACTTTGTGCCTATGAAAACCTCATATCTCTCTTTAGTGTCTGCAAAACACCATTTTGCATTAGAGTCCTAAGTAGGAGCAATTACCCTTGCCTTGGCAGTAATACAGGTCTTACAGAAAGCCAGGGCTGCTCTGTCTCTTCACTCTATTTTCCTCCCATGGAGCTATTTCTTTAATACTCATCTCCGTGCAATGCTTCCAGGACTTGTGCTGCCATAAAAACCTTACTTGAAACCACCTGACTCTTATTTCCCTCTCCCTAAATCTAAAAAAATTACTTTATATCTGGGGCTTATAATAGATGGGATGCATGCCAGGTGGAACAATAGGAGGAAATGAAAGATGAAATTATTAGGCAGGAGTTAAACAGGAGATGAAATTACTCTGAAGTGTTTTGGATCTAAGAGGGCCTTTATTTTTGGAAAAAGCAGGAACATTCTCAAGACTGATTCTGGGTGGGGAAAAATTCTTACAGATAAAGAGACAATTGCTATCCTCTTCTAGTCCTTGCTGTTCCACCTCAACATATTTTAAGGATCATTTCTATTTTTGCACACCCACTACATTTCCCCCCCCCCCATTGCCTATGATTCAACAGCATCTATAATAAAAATGCTAGTTAGCAGCAGGATGGACAAAGCCATGCTCAGTAAGGCAAGAGAAGGAAAGGGGTTTGCAACACAACACAAAACTGGCAGCCACAAACTTCCCTGATTTAATCCCATACTGGCTTCACACAATTCAAGCTATTGAAGTACTGGGGTACAAAGTAAGTGCTGTAGAGCCAGCAGGCTTCACTCACCACCCTGCCAAGATGGTGCAAGCAGCGCTGAACAGATCCTTTCCTCCTGCACAGGCCATCTTCCTCAGACTGAGGAAACTACATACAACCCCTTCCTTTCTTCCTCCATTTAAAGCCTACTTATCGGGCTGGAGAACACCTGTGGTCATTAGGCACTCATGAGAACCTCCTGTGGCCTCTTGTTATATCAGCACTTTGTGCAACTGATGGGTTTGGAAGAGGAAGCAACTCAAGCAGCTTGTTTCCAGCTGAGAAGCCCAGCTCTAACTTGCACTGCAAATCTCAACATTTTCAGAACAAGCTAAGACAGAAAACACAGGAGTCTGCCTATAAGGTTACATGTACAGAAGGAAAAAGACTTCACAAGTGTTTGAAGTGAGCAACTGCCCCAAAAGCTTTCACTGGTGTTGGTGTGAGCATCCACCATGGAGCTGTGTTTAGCAGGAGCTTGAACCATGCTTATAGCAGCAAAGTGCTTTCTGAGGTACAATGAGCTGATATGCCAGGGTGAGAGTCTCCCAACACAACAGCAGAAATATCTGGGATTTTCTTTTCTCCATGATTCTCACGGGGGATGCTTTTTTCCCTCTTATCTTTCATTTTTCAGCTACAGCTCGAGGAACATACCTACCCTGAGCCCCAGAACAGACAGACACAGCCCAAGTCCTGAAAAAAAATAGTAATACCTCAAAACCAGCATAATTCCCTAAAGTAACGTTCCACAAGCTATGCTGTGGCCCATGATGCCCTCCTCTACCTGACCAAGCCCTCCATGACCCAATGCCACAGGTCTCACCCCCCCCCAGCTGCAGCACACTGCAGTGCTTGTCCTCCAGAGCAACCCAAACAAAACCAGGCAGGGCAGAAAGAGAAGAAACACAACCAGGAAGCACAATTAGACAATCTGGGCCCTTTTCAATCAGGTTGGAGTTCATTAAAAAAAATGAACACAAGTTTAGATGAAAAACTGCTATTTCCTTTACTTGAAACTTCAAGTCAGGATGAAGCATTTCTAAATGAGCCAGCAGATCAGGTATTTTACTTCCTATCCCATTTTTCATATTGTGCTATTGATTTTGTTTGGGCATTGCAGATTGTTTTGTACACTGAATTTCTAAGGCTGTTTTCAACCCATCCTCATTAATGATGTTACCTACAGTTGAACTATAGCACCAGTTGCACTACAGTTTCCCCTGAACAAGTGGTGGTCAGGGAGACCTTCATTTGGCACAGAAACTAACATTCATTTCCCTTACAACCTGCTATAAAAAGAATAAAATATGGCTATTACTATTAAACTTCTCAGCATGATTGCTGAATGACGAAGGCTATTAAAAAAGTTAGGGTTATTGTTCTTCTGCTGAAAGGCAGAATTCCAATAAAATTTATATTATTCAGTACTAAAAAGTTAAAAATTATCCCAAATAGAAATTTTTCTCCATGCTGAGGGATGGAAATTAAGGATAACAATGTGTGTTCCATTACTGAGTAGTAGGTGTACAGGCACTACATTAAAGGTGACTCTGCCGTGCTGAGACACTTAGCACCAGCTCTGCCCCTTCTATGAGCTTATGAATTATAATCACTTTTCAGTAACCACCTCATCATTCTTCTGGGGAGACTTTATATTGCCCTGGTAATGTCTGCTTTATGTACCATAGTGATGGATCTATTAACTATTCAGTGCCTTCACATTTTCTGCCAGGCACCACTGGTAGCAAGTGGAACCTCTGGCTATTGTCTGGCTTTTGGTGCCTTTGTAAAGTCACGTTATGAGCTCAGTTCCCCTTCACAGCCAGAGGATGAATCTGTTTTACAAAATTTCCATGTAGTATATCCCCAGTGGGCTTTTGACCTAGTGTTATGCAAATCTTTGCTCCCCTAAAGAAGAACTGGAGAAAAATAAGCTGAAAAATATTCCAGACAGGAATGTTATGTGTTAAAAATATGTTAGTTTAAGAAAGGATATTAAGGATGAATTTGAAATAGAGCATTATTTCACATTAGGTAAATAGACCATCCCTGATTCATATTTAATTTACTTGTTGATGCTGGCAAGTGTATATTCTTGTCTTTCTGAGAATTGCTCCTGGATCTGTCACAGATACAGCTTTAGCTCAATCAGTGTCTTTGAAGAATAAGTCCTCATTTATTAATGGTCAATAAATACAAGACAAAAACTGGATAAACACTCAATGATTGGACCAATGCTCAGCACAGTAGCTATCAGAACACTGTCACTTCCAATCTGCTTGAAAGTACGTACAATGCTCACTTTGATCAGACGCCACAAGGGAGAGCAACAGCTAAAAATGGAGTAAACTTATATCCTAGTAATGTTTATTTTTCCAGATTTTGCATGTCCTTCATCTACTTAGTAAAATCACAAATGGTGTCTGATCTCCCCAGGTTTCTTTCTGTTGTTTGTGGCCCTCTCTGCATTTCTGCTGCTATAAAACAGACACTGCTCCACTGAGTCCCATCACAGGAGTGGTGTGAGAGCAGTCCTTCAGCCCAGCATCATCGCCTATTGCATTTGGTAGATGAAGATGCAAGTTACACGTGGCCTGAAATCTGATGCTGTCCGTGGGAGCAGAAAGATTTAACCATGTGCAATATCTATGTGCAATAAAACCTGAAAATCCGTACCAGTCACATTTCCTCACATCAGCCTCAGCCATGTCCCAGATTTATAAGCCACTTCTAAGTGATTTCGTTCCTAGGAATGCATCCTGCCTAACACTGCCTTCGCATGCAGCACACTGCTTTTGATTTAATCTTGATTAATTATTTTTGTCCAGCCATTCAAAGCCCACTCATCAAGGACACTGATTTATGGTGCAGGGCATGAAATAGCCAGATTCTATTAGAAAGATTTGCAGTTACAAGACTGAAGCATTATTTACTGGGGTTTTACTAGTAATTGGTAATTTTTCCCCCAGCACCTGTGGGTGAGCAAGCAGATTCTGTTATGCATTTTCTGTGACATGACTGCTTTTATTTACTTGTTTGTTCCAAACAACCTTGTGAGAATAACAATAGTTACATGTATCTAACTACTCACATCTAAATAAGACCTATGTACCCTCAACAGTAAATGGAGGGGCCGTAAGACACTCAGGAGTTTCCAGCACTGAGCACACTTAATACTTGGATCTGTAGGTAAAAAGATGCAGGGCTTATTGACATTTAATTTAATCAGTCAAATGCCCAGAAATAAAAGTGTTGAACACTAACTTTTGTTTCTCACAAATCAGCTGAAACCTTTCCAGATACACTTGTGCTTTCATGCCAAGTTAAAAAATGTTGCTCCCAAAGTTTCATTATTGGTATTGTTGTGGGAGTTAAAAACATACATACATTTGAACAAATATTGCCTCTCCTTCTCCCCTGCGGAACCAAGGCTGCCTGTTTGCCTGTGGTGAGAGAGGACACAGGGGCAGTCCTGGGACATGATGCTATGGAGCAGCCCCTGCTCTGCCCCTTGCTCCACACACTCCTGCCTGGACAGGGTTTACTGCTCTGCTTCCCCTCTCTCCTTTCTCGTTGTGGCATCTGATATTTTGCTCTGATTCTGCTGGCATGTAAATACTCCAAGAGAAAGGCCTCTGGTTATTTTTTAGATGAAGTTACTAAACAATGGGAAGGACTGTGTGTAATTGAGAGGCAGCGCATGGTCCAATGGGAGCTGGGCTCAGGAGGTCGAGGAACTCTCTGAAACTCAAACAGCTCAGGAGAGCTCCTAACAGACATCATGCAGATGAGGTTTGTCTTTCTTCTGTGCTGTGATGCTGCTCTTTGCTGCAAGCCAGGATGTTAGAGACAATGTCCTTGGTATATTGCCTCCATCAAAATGTAAGATTTCTGATCCAAATTAAAAAGTATTTAGATATTTAAATTAATTAAGTCTAACCTGCATAAACTTGGTCAGAAAATGGCCTATTTCTGGCTTAAGATATTGATGAACAAATTTAGTCTTGCAAAGACATGCTGTTATTTCAACCGGTATCACATCACAGACCAGCAGCTGCCCTGGTTTGGAGGCTCTGGATGGAGTTACACACCTAAAAGCCCTTCATTTCTCTCTCCAATAAAAAGCCCTTTGCACCATGTGTGAAGAGAAAGGTCTGGTCAGTGAGAAATACTGGGTTTTCCTCTGCACCTTGCCCCGAGGTCCCATCATTTTTCACAATCTAATCAGGACTGGGCTCTTTCAGTGTGTACTCTGGAGCCCAGCAAGTAACGCATAGGAAATGAGGGGAAGGATGCCGGCAATTCTGTGGCATCTTTTGTAATAGATAGGGTCTTAACCCCAGTGTCCTGGATAAACTCCAGTTCTGGTAATTGCATTCTGCATAGTTAAAATCCTCCTGCAGTTTCAAATGAATCCATTATTCTTCACTTCCTTTCCTAAACTGCTGTGCAGCTTTGCTTTGTGCTGCTGAAGAATTGCTTTGTTTCACCTGAGGGATGATGGTGTTTCATGACTGTATGAAATGAGCCTGAGTGTGCAGTTTGTACAACAGTCAGTGAAACACGTTGGGATTATTCAAAATTAGCTATCCTCTCCCTGTAAGTGAATAGGTTTATACCGCTGGATGAAGTATTAAAACACAAAGCACTGCTTCTCTCTGTACTTGAAAGTTCATAATATAAAACTTATACAACCAGTAAAAGACAGAAGTGTTCTAAAATTCCCCTTACCCATTTAAGCATGCAAGCTTTAAGTGACTGTCTCAGTCTTTACTTTCCCATATTGTTATTGATTAATTGCTCTACTTCAATTTCCTTGTTTTAAATGGAAACTTTACAATCATAACTCCGATCTCTGGCCATGATACAAACTGATTTTCAATCTTTAAATCATGTCAGTGGGAGGAGGTGATGTGGGGTAGAAGGAAAGCTTTTTATTTTTATTATTAATTTTCATGTGTTCCAGGACTTACTAATTTCACCCAGATGTAGTGAAACCACAAGGTATTTCTACTGCAGTCAAATCCAAGAGATGCCTCAGCATCATAAACTTGCTCTGCCGTGATCTTGTCCCAGCAGTGCATCCTGGTAAGAAACAAGAGGATATTCCACAAACATCAAAACATACCAGTCGTTCTGGAGCTGAGCCAGTGACCTTTTTCAGCTCCAGCTGGCTGAGTTGTAACTTTGTTCTTCAAGATTTGGGCTTGTCCTTATTGTACTCATTGCCTGTGGCCTTGCAAGAAGGCAGGCATCTTCTGAATTTCCAGCTCGTCCTGGAAGGAGGTGGTACCACCTAGCAGCTCTGTGTCCCATGGTAGAGATACGCTTCCTAGGAGCCTTAGCAGGGGAGAAAATAGCCAGCACTCCCACCCTTGGAAACAGTGTTCTTTAGCTAATACTATTCCTTTGACCTGAGGCTATTACAGACAAAGAAGAAGGTCAATATAATTGTGTAAGTAGATTTCTTATACCCTTTCCTTCTCTGCAAGGTAGGTCGCAATCTGCTCCTCAATTGCTCCAGCACTCTTCTGATGAAGGCTAAGAATGAAATCAATAGAAAAGATTATAGAAAATTATGCATGATGTGGCATCTTGGGAAAAAAATATGCTTAATCTGAAACAGAGAAATGCTGGCTTAGGAGCCACATGTGCATCTCATTTAATAACAGTATAGATTTTTTTCTAAAGTAGCCACAATGAGAGCATTAGCTACAAATTAGGTATGTGCACTGGGAAGTAAGCTTTGTGTACTGTGTGGGAGATGGGGAGCAGCAAGTCTTACACTGTGAGACAGATCAAATAAGAAGCTCAAAGATCTGAGGGCTAGACAGAGGTCAACTCAGGACTCAGCTGAGTTTCAGTGATATTTTATACTTAAACAATATTTTGTACATAAATCACAGTATTTTAAGAACAGTCCTCTAGCAAATAAAATGTCAGAGAGTAAATACCACATTTTTCCTTGAAGATTTGGAGGGTCAGAACCCAGACTGACTAACCAACCACAGCCAACAGTGTGCTGCACCTCAAAATGCCAAGGAGCACAGGTATGGCACTGCTCCCTCGGAGGACTCCAGCATCACCATGGAGCAACCTCATGTGGTTACAGAGGACCCCAAAACCCAGCTATGGCAGACTGGCTTCTCTTCCTGCCCAGCCCATTGCCTTTTTCTGCAGGTTCTGCAGCAGCTGGGGCTGTTGCAAGGGTCCCTGTTCCTCCCTCCAATCCCAACCCCATGTTTCTGGGTGGGTCCTCTGGAAGAGAAAATAAGCAATAATTTGCTTCCTACATGCTTCTTTGCCATGTCATCCAAGATTGCTCCCCTACCTCTTTCAGGAAGGAAGTTGTATTCCATCCTTAGCTTGAATATTAACAGAGTCCTTTAAAATGGCTATAAAAACTGGTGGGAGTGAGCTGGAGGACTTCTCCCCCAAGCCCAGATACTGGCCTGATTTTGAAATGAGAAATTTTCACAAGCAGTGCCTCGGGGATTTTGAAAGTTTTCCAATTTTTTTTAAAACAAAACTGGGAAACGGGTAGTCTATTTTTTTTCCATGTTCCTCCCTGCCCTTTTATCTTTTTGTCAGTGAGAAAATTTAAAAGGAAAAAAAAGAGAAAGGAGAAAGGGAAACAGGAACTATAAATGAGAAAATATTCTAAAATGGACTATTTTGATCAAAAGTCCTGTCAGAGCTTTGATACAAGAATGCCCTTTTACCCACTGTGTGGTGGAGAAAGGGCTGTGGAGGAGAAATTAGAGGAATATTGCCTCTGCCTCCCAGCTGAGTTAATTCTGTTAGTTAACTATCGTGAGAGCGGTATTTACATAACCACCTCGGTGGGAATCGCACACACAGCGTTGCTCCAGCTTCCCGGCCAAAAACCCAGGCAGCGAACAGCTCTCAAAGACCTTGCATTTGCGCAGTGATTTAATTTACAGGCGTAAGAGCTTTCACAAGCCTGGCCACAGAACGCCTGCACTGCGGGATTAGCCAGCTCACTCCCCCTGGGAGAGTGTGCAGGAAAAACTCCTTGGCCTCTCCTGGGAGGACGAGGGTTGTGGGCCACCCGGCCAAGGCGAGCTCAGAGCACCCTCTGCTGTAACTGGGTGCTGGACCAGGTGCACAGCTGGACATGGTCACGGTCTGCAGATGGACAAATGGATGGCTCAGCTGAGCACTTGAACCTTGCATGGAGCATCACCCCTATGGCAGGACACCCATATCTGGTCACTCCACTGGAGAAGAACTGGCTGCCAATGTCTGCTCGCAGACTTTCGATCACTGTTATGATTTTAGTCATCGGAATAGATTCTCTACTATCTCTTTTGAGTTTCCTTTGATTTTCCTGTGGGTAGTCATGCCAATCGGGAGAATGTGTGCGCTATTTAAAGCAAAAATGGATCTTAATTTAACTCAGAGATATTAGTTCTTTCTGTGCCTATAGGCTGGATGGAACAGCACCTATAGAATATTTATTCCTTATGAAGTTAGGCAAACCCTGTAATCGTATCAAGGTTGAAATCTTTCTGATAAACCAGCTTGAGGTCAGTATATCTCACACCACAGGGTAGGTTTTCCTGCCCTCATATCTTTACTATGGCTCTTTGTGGCATCCTTTCCAGTTTTGCAACTTCCTTTCTGAGATGCAGAAGGCAGAACCACATTTGCTATTCCAGCCTCACCAGAACAATGGAGTAGGCAGAGATTAAACCATTCACTCTCTGTTCTCCTATGTCCCTGTTCTCAGCAGAGGTACAGTTGAGCAGCACTCATAATGCTTTATTTCATTTTATTTCCTTTAAGAAGATAATATAATTTGCAGTCAGAATATCACAAAAAAATATTTCATCTGTTGCTTTTAGGACTTGCATGTTTTATCCAGTCTCAGTGAAATAATAATTCATGATCCTGTAAGTGAAATTGTTTGAACCCAGGTGAATTAACATGACCTTGTCCAGCAAGTGTGTTTAAGAAGACATCTGGCATGCAATGTTGCCCCCTCATTTTCTTTAGAGAAAATCCTATCTAAGCATATGCCTCAGGAAAGAATGCAGTAGTATTTCGTGCTACATGAGACACTTCTTCTGCATTTAAAATTTTCCCTGGTGACAAGCATGAATTCTTCCTCCTTAAATAAAGAAACTTGCCTTGCAGTCACAACAGCTGTCCACATACCCCATTAATATGTTGCTGAAAAGAGGTCACCTTTGCCTTCAAAAGGTTCTTCAGGAATGTCTGTTCTACCATCATCTGATTTCCTGGAAAAAAATGAAGATATATCCATGTTAAAAGATGTATTTACAACCACCATTGGTTCTATTTCGAACTGTTAGTTCCTCAATATCCTAGCCATAAAATAGCTATAAAAGCAACTGCTTGTGAGAAGCCCTTGCACTGTCCCATGAGCATTCATAGCTACTTATTTATGATCCAGACCATGGAAGAAGAGCAGAGAAAATTGCATTTACACAGATTCCAATTTTTCCCCTTAAGAAGTGAACATTAATTTATTGTGTAAATACAATTTAGGGGCACTCTTTAAAGCAGAGGTGATTACTCAAGGATGGAAGTATAAGCTATTATATGCATTGAACAGACAAAATTATATGTTCTTAGAATCAGATACAATCCATACTTTAATGCTGAAGTCAGGCACAGGGATCTCAGCAAGTACAATTCAAAAAGTAATTGAAATATCAATATTTATATTCACATGATTTTACTTGCAGTCAGACCACTATTGTAGCAAATATCAACTGAGCTGGCCAAGTCTCAGTGCCTGGTACAATCCATGTAGACAAAACAGGTTCAGCCTGCACATGCACAGCTCATACCACAGGCAAAATGGCTCTCAAGCAGTCACTCCAGTAGTGATGGGACTTACTACAGAAAATGTATCCCCCCAAACTCACATAAGGT